>JAPXFY010005492.1:0-7500 GCA_030674185.1 Monoplex corrugatus
CGTACATACTACATACCTACATACATACTACTACATACAATATACATACAACATACATACATACACACAGACAGAAGATAATAGATAGCAATAGACAGAGAGACAGACAGAAGATAGAAAATTTGATAGATAGTAGATATATGATAAAATAATAGATAGATAGAAACAACAGACAGATAGATGATAGATAGACAATAAAGATAGACAGATAAAATAATGATAGATAGATAATAGATAGAAGACTGAACATACATACATACATATATCATACATACATATATACAACATACATACATACATACAAACATACATAACATACATACAACATACATACATACATACATACATACATACATACATACAACATCCCTCATCATAACATACATACATGCATATTTTTCTCTATTTTTTTCTTCCTTTTTTTTCCCTTTACAATTAATTTTTTTTTTCACTTTTGGTATCACTTGATTTGCCCACACTATGCAGGCATATTTTCTGCACAGTCTGCATAGTCCGCCTTCGGTAGACGTGCTTACTGGTTATTTTCATTTTTACTTTAGCAGCAGACGCTGATATGACTTAGAAATCTTTAACGTGCATTCTTAGGGTTTCTGTGTGCATACACCATAGATTTAAATAAATAGGTCTTTGGTGTACACACACACACAACACACACACACACACATAATATTTCTAAGTGAAAAGACTTTAAACCAAAGAACGAACGAACACGCACACACGCAACCACACACACACATACCACACACACACCCACACACAACACCACAAAACCACACACACACACACACACACAAAAACACACATCCACACAACGACACACACACTCCACACACAAAAAATTACTTATAGTAAAAAGACTTTAAATCAAAGAACGAACGAACACGAACGAACACACACACACCATACGCACACACACACAAAACTCTCTCTCTCTCTCTCCTCTCCTCTCTCTCTCTCTCTCTCTCCACACATACACACACACACATAGACACACCACACACACACACACACACACAAACACACACACACACAAACACACCACACATACCACACAAAACTGCGGGTTGAGAACGGGTTTAGTGCGACCCGCCGTGAGCGAACTCACGACAGTGCGACGAATAAGTAGGAGTACACCCATACAGATTGTGTGGGCCCCGGTCACGGTTGAGGGTAGGGTTCCATGCGGCGATTAGACTCCTTCTTTACTCCCCTCTGGAACCATCTTGCTTCTCTGTCGAGAACTTGCACATTCAAAGTGGGGGGGTGTGGGTCGATTTTCCCCCCTACGACCTCGGAAACGTCGGGGGACAGTATATAGCGAAAAAATCTCATGACATAACTGTGGCAACATTGACATTTCGATTTGACGTAGGTGATAGGAGCAGTAAAACAATTTTATATCAAAACGAGACAAAGACCGACTTTTTTTTGGGGGGACAACGGCCCGGGGGCTATTGGAACCCAACCGTAGAAAAAGTAGCCTTCTACTTCCATGCTTCCTTCCACGCCTATATTGAAAGCATTTTGGTGCTAGGCACGGGGGGAGGCATCACGTCATTCCCCAATAACAAGCCCAGATAAAGAAGTTGTTTCCCTTCGTGTGTTTGCTTTTTTTTCGCCTGGAGTTCGGAGTTTGTTCAAGAGGGATTCTCACACCGGAAAATTTCCATAGGCGCTCCACCCAACTTTGCCAACAGTTCGTAAGACACACTGAGCCTGGCGGGGGATGCATGAAATCTTGCTGATCGCTGAAGAATATCGAAAAATGTCTGAGGGAACAGACTTCGAGTCCAGCATAGTTACATAACAAAAATACATAACATAATAGAAATATATATTAATATAATAATATAATAAAAATTGTGGTGTTTGGGGGTGTTTGGGGGGTGGTGTGGTGTGGGTTTTTTTGGGATTATAAAACCACAGGAGAGAGACAGAGATAGAGAGAGACAGAGAACAGACAGACAACTGGAAAAGAAAGAGAGAAACTGTTGAATCGAGTGTTTGTTGTTCCTGTGTGCACATTTTGTTACTTGACTGTTACTCCGCGTGGTTCATTTCGTCAGTTGTTAGAGCACCTTGCTCGCAACGCAAGGGTTAGGGTTCAATCCTTGTATGAACACATTATCTCTCTCTCTCTTCTCTGCTCTGTCTATACTCTGTCTCTGTCTCGTCTCTGCTCTGTCTCCTCTCTCTCTTCTCTCTCTCCTCTTCCATCATGTCGGGCTGTCTGTCTATTTCTCTGTCTCGTCTCTGTCCTCTCTTTCCCTCTCTCTCTGTCTCTGTCTCTTTCTCTCTCTCTCTCTCTCTTTCCCCTGTCTCTTCTCCCTCGCTCTTCGCCTCTGCCTCTCCGTCATGTCTCTCTGCTGTCCCCACCTCTGTCTCTGTCTCCTGTCTCGTCTCTCTGTCTCTGTCTCTCGTCTCTGTCTCTGTCTCTCCTTTCCTTCTCTCGTCTCTCTGTCTCCCCTCTTTCCTCTCTCTCTCTCCCCTCCTCACTCTCTCTCTCTCCTCCATCTCTCCTCTCTTCACTCTCTCTCTTTCACAGACTCAATTTCCGATATCTCGATTCAATCCCCCCCGCAAAATTAAAAACTGGCCTGTTTGCTGCCCATCTTTAAATTTTTCCCTCATTTTGGGGTGTCAGCTTAATATTTCTTAGCCCCCCCCCCCCCCCCCCCCCCCCTTTTTCCCCATTTCAAGATATTTCAGCCCATAGGGTTTTTCGCTGGGTCAAGGTTCTGCAAGATAAGTCTAACAAACGTGGGGAAACGCAAATGAAATTTCCCCCCCTAACTCCTCTTGAACATGTGCTAACTCCAGCGGGGACTGGAAGCTCGAGGTCTGTGTGAAGGGGAAAAACTCCAAATCTAAACCTTGTTTTCAATGACGTGATATTCCCCCGCGCGTTAAAAACCGCAGAAAAACAAGACCCGGCACATCTATGATATCTGCTTTTTGTTTTCATTTACTTCGTTAACTTTAAGTAGAGAAACGACTGGATAGGGGGGGTTTTTTTTGTGTGATGGTTTTGTGTTTGTTGTTGTTTTGGGTGCTGCTGCGTTGTTTAAAACAAGTGCGACTCCCTAACCCAAACAAACCGGGATTGGTGTCTCCGGGGCCCATTCGCACCATCATAGTGTTTCTTTTAACACAATTGAATCCTTTTGTAGGACAGTGTATTGAAATTAAATACTAAACCCCGTAAGCTATTTTTTCACATAAAAGAAACTGTTTCTTGCACCTCCACCACCCCACCCCTTTTTCTCTCTTCTTTCTTTTTTTTTTCTCTCTCTGTTTCTTCCCCCCCCCCTCTCTCTCTTTCTTTCTTTTTTTCTTCTCTTTTTCTTCCTTCCCCCCTCTCTCTCTCTCTTTCTCTCTTTCTTTTTTCATCTCTCTCCGTCTGTCCACTTTTCTCTATATCGAAGATAGATAGATAATAGATAGATGAAGATAGAAAGATATATATTAATGGGGTAAAAGATTATAATATAATATATATAGTAGATAGACGACAGACAGATAGATAATAGATAGATAAAATATATAATATATATATATATAATATAAATAAATGGGTAGACAGACAATAGTAGAAGATAATAATAGATAGATAGATAGATAGATAAACATGATAGATACGTAGATCATAGATATATAGATAGATGATAATAATAGATAAAAGATAGATAGATAGATAGATAATAGAACATAATAGATAACAACAGATAGATCGATGGGTAATAGATAATAATAGTTTGATAGATAATAGATAGATAGATAAAAGATAGATAGATAGATAGAAATAGATAGATAGATAGATACATACATACATAGATAATACATAGAAGAAGATAGGTTGATTGATTGAGGGTAATAGACAATTGATTGATAGATAGATAGATAGAAGACAGACAGATAATAGATAGATAGATAGATAGATAGATAGATGATAGATAGATAGATAATAATAGATAGATGATAGATAGAAATTGTAAACGATTAAATCGATTCATTGATGAGTGAGTGAGTGGGGACGAGTGAGTGAGTGAGTGAGTGAGTGAGTGAGGAGTGAGTGAGGAGTGAGTGAGTGAGTGAGTGAGTGAGTGAGTGAGTGAGTGGCTATTTTTCAAAGGAAAAAACGATGACACTGTACAACAAGTTTTGTCCAATGTCCACGAAAAAAACTGACATTTTTTTTTCGAATCTATTTTCGTGTTTCTCGGGTTTCCCTTTTGCTTGAAGAGGGGTGGGCTCCATTTGTATAAGCAAAGTTAACAAATTCATAAAAAAACCACGAGGGTGCGGAGGGGACCCACAGCACCAAAGCTGGCCATTCTGCGGGCAATCACCTCTGCTGGGGACTGGGGTAGAGCAAAGGGGTTTAAAGGGAATATAAACAGTGGAACACATGATATTTACCGATGAAATTAAAGGGAAGCAACTAGTAAAATACCATCGTTCAATTAATGATGAAATTTTTCCCCTTCGTACAAACTTTGTTGGGAATGCGCAGCACCGTTCTATTTTGTCCAAGTCATTTATATTTTGAGGGTAAACGGGGGGTGATTATCACGCTCGACACATCATCATTTTATTGTTAAAAAAAAAGTCTACCACTTCCGTGGTCATTAAGGGGCGCAGAAAATGGAGCTCAGTGCGATTTCCTAAAAAATAAAAGAAAGAAAAAAAAAAAAAAAACGAAACCCACAAATTTACGGGCTGACTTTTCCCCCCAAAAGTGTCACTATGAACTTATATTCGTGACAAGAAACTCAACAAAAATCACAATGCTGACCAGTTTTTTTTCTTATCGTCTGGTCTAATTTACCTAACAGTCTTTCAAAAAAGAAGTTAAAAATGAAGTTCATTTTTTCGACGAATTTTTTAAAATTTAAAAAAATATCTTCTTCTCGTATTATTTCTGTTATTCTTAGGTCTGTCTACTTGTTTGTTTGCCTGCTTTTTTCAGAGCTCTGTCAATCTTTCCCCCCCCCCCCCCCCCCCCCATTACTTTTATAAACAAGTTGCAGAGTCATGCAATATTAAAAGCTTTGACTCCCCCACCCTTTTTCCACTCAAAGACTTAAACCTTTACTCCCTCACCCATCCAGCCGGGGTTTTTTAAAAAAAAAAATTTAAAAAAAAAAACCAAAGGGGGGGAAAGGAAAAAAGGGGGCCCCCCGGGAAAAAAAAAAAAAAGGGGGGGGGGTTTTAAAAAAAAAAAATTTTTGGGGAAAAAAAAAAAAAAAAATTTTTTTTTTTTTTTAAAAATTTTTTTTTAAAACCTTTTTTTTTAAAAAAAAAAAATTTTTTTGGAAATTTTTTTTTTTTAAAAAAACCTTTTTTTTTTTTTAAATTTCTTTTTTTTTTTTTTTTCCCCTTTTTTTTTTTCCCCCCCCCCCCCCTTTTTAAAAAAAAAAGAAAAAAAAAAAAGGGGCCCCCCCCCCCCCAAAAAAGGGAAAAAAAACCCCCCCCAAAAAACCCCAAAAAAAAAAAGGGGGGGAAAATTTTTTCCCCCTTTTTTTTTTTTTAAATTTTTTTAAAAAAGTTGGGGGGGGGGGAAAAAAAATTTTAAAAAAAAATTTTTTTAAAAAAATTTTTTTTTTTTTTTTTTTTTTTTTTTTTTTCCCCCCCCCCCCCCCCCCCCCCAAAAAATTTTTTTTAAAAAGGGGGGTTTTTTCCTTTCCCCACCCAAAAAAAATTTTCCCCAAATTTTCCCGGGAATTTTTTTATAAAAAAGGGTTTGGGTTAAAGGGGTTTTTTAAAAAAAAAAAAAAAAAGGGGGGGCCGGGGGAAAAAATTAAAACAAAAAAAAATTTTTTAAATTTTTTTTTTCCAAAATTTTTTAAAAAGGAAAAAAAATTTAAAAAAAGGGAAAAAAAACCCCCCGGGTTTTTTTTTGGTTTTTTTCCCCCTTTAAAAAACCTTTTCATTTTTTTTTTAAAAGGGGATTTTTTAAAAAAAAACCCCCCCCCCAAAAAACCCCCCCCCAAAAAGGGGGGGGCCCTTTAAAAAATTTTTTTTTTTTTTAAAAAAAAAAAAAAGGCCCCAATTTTAAAAAATTTTTTTAAAAAAAAAAAAAACCCAAAATTTTAGAGGGGGGTTTTTTTTTCCCTTTTGGCCCCCCCCCCAAAAAAACCGGGAAGGGGTTATTTTTTTTTTTTTTTCCCCCGGGGGTTAAAAAAAATTTTTTTTAAAAATTTTTTAAGGGGTTTTTTGGGAAAATTTTTTTTTAAAATTTTTTTCCCGGAAAACCCCCAAAAAAAAGGGGGGGGTTTTTGGGGGTTTTTTTTTGGGGGTTTTTTTGGGGGGGGGGGGAAATTTTTTTTTTGGGGGGGGGGGGGGGGGGGGGGGGTTTTTGGGGGGGGTTGGGGGTTCCCCCCGGGGGGCCCCCGGGGGGGGGGGGGGGGGGGGGGGGGGCCCCCCCCGGGGCCCCCCCCAAAAAGGGGGGGGGGCCCCCCGGGGGAAACCCAAAAATTTTTTTTTTTTGGGGGGGGGGGGCCCCCAAAAAAAAGGGGAGGGGGGGGGGGGGGCCCCCGGGGGGGGGGGAAACCCCCTTCCCCTTTTTTTTTTCCCCCTTTTCTTTTTTTTTTTTTTCCCCCCCCCCCCTTTTTTTTTTTTCCCCCCCCTTTTTCCCCCCCTTTCCCCCCCCTTTTTTTTTCCTTTTTTTTGGGGGGGGGGGGTTTCCCCCCCCCCCCCCCTTTTTTTTTTGGGTTTTTCCCCCCCGGGGGGGGGGGGGCCCCCCCCAAAACCCCAAACCCCCCCAAAAACCCCCCCCCCCCCCCCCCCCCGGGGGGGCCCCGGGGGGGCCCCGGGTTTCCCCCTCCCCCCCCCCTCCCCCCCCCCTCCCCCCTTTCCCCCCCCCCCCTTTTTTTTTTTTTCCCCCCCCCCTTTTTGGGCCCCCTTCTTTTTTCCCCCAAAACCCTTTTTTTTCCCTTTTCTTTTTTTTTGGGGCCCTTTTTTTTTTTGGGGCCCCCCCCCGGGGGGGGGGTTTTTCCCCCCCCCCCCCCCCCCCCCCCCCCCCGGGGGGAAAAAAGGGGGGGGGGGGAAAAAACGGGGGCCCCCCCAAAAAAAAAAAACCCCAAAAAAAAGGGGGAAAAAAAAACGGGGGGGGGGGGGGGGGGGGCCCCCCCCCCCCCCCTTTCCCCCCCCCCCCCCCCGGGGGGCCCCCCGGGGGGGGTTTTTCCCCCCCCCTTTTTTTTTTTTGGGGGGGGGTTTTTGGGGGGGGGGGGGGGGGCCCCCCCCCCCGGGGGGGGGGGGTTTTGGGGGGTTTTTTTGGGGGGGGGGGTTTTGGGGGGGGGGGGGTTTTTTTTTTTTTTTTTTTTTTTTTTTGTTTTTGGGGGGGGGCCCCCCCCCTCCCCCCCCCCCCCCCTTTTTTTTTTTTTTTTTTGGGTTTTTTTGGGGGGGGTTTTTTGGGGGCCCCCGGGTTGTTGGGTTTGGAAAAAACCCCCAAAAATTTCCCCCAAAACCCCCCCAAAA
>JAPXFY010000055.1:0-7500 GCA_030674185.1 Monoplex corrugatus
TATACGCTCATATGTATGTAGGTATGTATGCATGTATACGCCCAGCGCTTAGATTTGATTTTGTCAAGATTTTGCGCTATATAAATAAAATATATTATTATTATTATTATTATTATTATAGTTGGCTGTCAGTTTATCTACTCAAAATAGTAGCCCATTGTTTTCATTGTAATAGTAAGCATGAGTGTATCTACAAAAAAGAGATTATTCTACTATATCTTTGTTTGTTTGTCTTTATCTGTGTGTTTTTTTTTTCTGTTTTAACTTTGCCCGAATTGTACCTCCATTACTCTCACCTGCCATCACAGAGAGCAAATTTTTGTCATTGTATCTATTTTAGATACTGAAAAGTATTGTGCTTAGTAAACAGTAGTGACGGTGATTTATGCTCTTGTTTTCGTTTCGTTTTGTTTTGTGTGTGTGTGTGTGTGTGTGTGTGTGTGTGTGTGTGTGTGTGTGTGTGTGTGTGTGTGTATGTGTTTGTGTATGTGCGTGTGTGTGTGTGTGTGTGTGTGTGTGTGTGTGTGTGTGTGTGTGTGTGTGGTGTGGTGGCGTGTGGTGTGTGTGTGTGTGTGTGTGTGTGTGTGTGTGTGTGTATGTGTGTGTGTTTGTGCATGTGTGTGTGTGTGTGTGTGTCTATGTGTGTGTGTGTGTATGTTAATGTGTGTGTGTGTTAATGTGTGTGTGTTTGTTAATGTGTGTGTGTGTGTGTGTGTGTGTGTGTTAATGTGTGTGTGTTAATGTGTGTGTGTGTGTGTGTGTGTGTGTGTGTGTGTGTGTGTGTGTGTGTGTGTGTGTGTGTGTGTGTGTGTGTGTGTGTGTGTGTTACACTTCTACATGAAGATTATGTCTATATTATTTAGCGTTGCCAAGAACGTTTCGGTTTTTTTTTTCTCTCCTCTTTGTCTGATTCTGAGATCTGTCCCATAAATCATATCCACGTGATTTGTAAACCTGGAGAATAGAGATGACAGACAGAACAACCGACATGGAAAATAGGTTATGGTCACAGCAAACACTGAACTGCCTTTGTGGACATCGTTTCTCCAACCAGGACACTTTATCAACACAGGAAATGTGGAGAAGGAACGGCTGGTCCCAGTTTTGATCATCATGTAGATGTATGATAACAGACTCTTCCGTGTAATGTATAGACATAATGATCTTCAGCATTTTGTGTGGGTCGTGACGTGGAATACAAGACCGATCCTGGTGACATCATCATCAAGTGCCCTGCCGCATGGCGTTGGCGATCATGGCCCTCCATATGCATCTATCCCTTGTTGCCACAAGCACATCTTCCACCCTCTCTGTCCTCGGCCACACTACAAGTCCGTCCAATATTTTCTCCCTGGGTCTACCTGGTGCTCTCTTTTCTTCCAGCTTTCCTGTTGTGACTAGGTGCTCTAATTCCCCTTTTCTCATGAAATGGCCTACACATGTTGCCTGTCTTTTCCTAGTTTTCCTCATCAATGATCTTATTGTGCCTACCTCCATCAAGACTGTCTCGTTTGTTTTCTTTGCTGTCCATGGAACTCTCAACATTCTTCGTAGAAACCACATCTCGGCTGCTTCAATCTTGTTCTGGTTTTACTTGTTCACTGTCCACGCCTCAGAACCGTATGACATTATCGGTTCTATATAACATTCAAGAACTCTGTCCTGATGCTAATTGAATGATGAGTCAATTAACATCAGGAAGAGAGTTCTTGAATGTTGTATAGAACCGCCAAGACACTGCATAGAAAGGAGATTTTTGTGGTTTTGTGTTCTATTTCCAGTGTTCCTCTTCTGTTGTGGTAGCTGTTCTGCACTGTTTGAATGTGATTGTGCCCTTCCTGCACTGCTGTTGCCAGCTTATTGTACTGCCAGCAATGTTTTTCCAGTTGGTGTTGTTGATGCCAAAACTGGTGAGATTGGCTTTCCCAATATCCCTGTATCGCTTTGGTGGTCTTCCTTGATCGCGGTGTCATCGCTTCAGCTTTTTCTTACCGAAACATCTCTGCAATGCTGGTGTCCTCCATTCGAAAGACGTTTTCTGTGCAACGAAGCTTATTATTATGTTTTTTGTTTGTTTGGTTGGCTAGTTGTTTTTTTAGAAGGATTTTTCTTGGTTGTTTAATAGAGGATTCTATTCCAGATTCTGAACATTTTTTTAATGCGAAATGTTTTACTGTGTTAGGCTTTTAGCCCATTCACAAGGCTACATGGGGATAGGGATGGGTACGATGGGGGTAGGGCTTCGCAACATGGCAACCAGATCAGGGAAATGTCTGGATCCATCATGAAAGTGGCAGTGATATTACACGATGTATGACAGCTGAGAAAAGTCATTATCCCTGCCATGAATTATTTCTGCTATTCATGTCCGATGGATTGAAAAAATACGGTGATAATGTACATGAATTGTATATGTCGTAATGTTTATCCTCATTGTTGCTTAAAGCCCAGCCGACTGCGTAGAGCCATATCAGGGCTATAACCGTTTCAATATACACACAGTACTGCGTCGACGCGGTCTAAAACAGACAACAGCCTGAGATTCAGATGGCAAATGTATTCTGATACAAGAAATGAATATGAACATGAATATGAACACCGTCTGTTTGTGTTTGTGTCCATCTACCGTAAAAAAACCCAGTAGAACAAATCAGCTCATAGAAAGTTAATGGATAAGTTTCCTCAATGTTTGAGTCATAGTTCTTATTGCATATCATTTTTTTTCTCTCTTGGTAACGTTAACTTTTATTTTCACAGTTTCTGAAATATATGTTATCACTCAATAAAAAAGCATGATTCACTGTTTACTAAACAAGCTGACTACTCCCCCTATATACCAGGATGGGCTGGTTGTTTCTTTTGATAGAAATGTGCACTCAGGATCTGATATATTGAGCTCAGTCCCAACCAGCAACATTAAACATTAGCCTGTTTACTGCCCATCTTATTGTATAACCAGTTAGCTCTGTCATGAAACAATCATAAGAGCTCTAACATAAAGCCCGATGACTCATAGTTGCAACGCTCTACTGTCCAGAAGGATATATCAAGCACTGCTGGAGAAATTAAAAACATATGTGTGAATATAGCTGCCTGCATGAAAGCAAACAATCCAAAAACGAATGGCAAAAAGCATATATATAAGTATAAAATATAACCTAGAAAAAAAAAAAACAGAAAAAAAAAACCCTTGTTTATCTCACACAGTACAATAACTTTCAGGTACTCGGCAAGGTTATCTTGGTGTGTTTCTTGATGAATCTCTGTCCACAAAATTTTTCTGAAAACGAATGCAAATTTAAAACAAACAAACAAACAAACAAACAAACAAACAAACAAACAAACAAACAAACAAACAAACAAACGAACAAACAAATACCAACAACAACAACTGAAATCTGAAACCATATAAATTATATGACATATATTGTTTAAAAAACATATAACAGAGCAGTGGATATGACGTATGTATATGAGTTTTGCTCAATCCATTGTATATAAATTTCGTTCAGTTTTGCCAATGATATCGTAATAATGTTCAGCATTTATAGTCTTTGTTTGTGTTTTGTCATAGACGAATTAAAAAACAAGTTTGAAAAAAAAACCTGTCCATAAGAGTAACTGAACAAACTTCTCTATCTTTAATTGCGTAGACTAAGCAAAACTTCGCTCTTTTCTTTCTGCTGATGTTATTAACAGGCTGTGGATGGGGTTTTTTTGTTTTGTTTTGTTTTGCTTTTTTCTTCTTTTTTTCATTTCAGGTAGACTAGAAACTGTACCTCTCTCTGTTGGCTAGGTTTTCTGACGACGAGCTATCCGAACTCCAGTATATAAAAAATGTATAGCCTGAATTGTCCTATGGGAGTGCAAACGGTGCAGTGGAAACGCACTCTCGGTAAACAATTTTTGGCTTACAGTCAAAACAAGAATAGGGCATGAAATTGCCACACTCCCCTCTTTTAGATCATTAATTGGAAGACCATGCCAGGATTTACGTCAGAACCTTCCTGCCCTATAAACCTTCCAGAACTGTCAAGTCTCAAGGAGCTTCTTTCTTAATCGTACCTGTTTCTCTATGACTACCTGCAGAAATACAATCCCCTTCGCTGTTTTTAGCCTAACAACATAAAACTCCCTTTTATTGTCTTTCAGACAAAACAGTTACCTGCATACTTTCACAAACAAATAAACAAAGAGAAAGAGAGACAGACAGACAGACAGACAGACAGACAGAAAGACAGAGACATATACAGAGAGACAGAGAGTGAGGGAGAGAGTATATTTAATTCATTGCAAAGCCGATTTGCAAGTACGAATTTGAAAAGCCTTGCTTAAAAGTGCATGAAAAACTGATTGAAGGCTTTGCTTTCAAACCCTTCTATTGAATGCAGAATCATACACTGTGGTCTTAATATACATGTACTTTTCCTTACTGCACATGATTGCCGCTTTTTATTGTTAGCCTTTGAGCATTTTATCGTTTCAATATTCTGCAGTCTATTTCCCTGTTTGATTTTTCGTCTGTCAGTCAGTCAGTCTGACATTGTCTGTCCTATTTTTAATGTCTATCGCTTGAATGTTCGTTCATTCTACCATCTCTCTGTCTCTTTCTCTCGGCCTCTGTCTGGCTATGTGTATGTATGGGAGTTTAGTGGTATCAAAACAATAGGTTTTGTTTGTTTGTTTGTTTTTATTTTTATTTTTTCTAGTAAAAAGCAGTCTTTCATTATTTTTACTCCAACCTATTATTATCATATCAGCTATAATAGGACAACTACCAGCTTGAAGAATTCACACGTCTGTGAATACAAGACACACAATAGCAACACGACAACTTTTAAGAAAAATTGTAACGCTTGTTTCTGTTTTGTACTGAACCCCATTCATTGCCATGAGTTTCAGTTGTGACTGTATACAAAAGACAGCCAAAATTATGAATAGCCTCGAGAGAGAAAAAAAATATTGCCTTAGTTAAAAGACGTGGTTATCGAAAACATGAAATCCAGAGAAATCTGCTTTTTTTTCACATAACGGAAACTAATAATTAGCTGCGTAAGAGGAATCTTTCATGGGTTGACAGTGTTGATCGTCTTTCAGGTTCACATGTAGACAATTATCATCTTATGGTTGTGTATGGAAACACAGTGGCGAGTTATGAAATTAATGACATAATTTTGTTTTATTGAGCAGCCAGTAGTTTTCTGGCAAGAAGAGAGAGAAAGAGAGGGGGGGGGGAGGATGGGAGGGAGGAGACAGAAACAGAGACAGAAACCAAGATATAGAGATAGAGACAGACAGACAGAAAGATAGAAAGACAGACAGACATAATGACTGAGAGAGAGAAACAGAAAGAGAGAGAGAGAGAGAGATAGACAGACAGACAGAAAGAGAGAGAGAGAGAGAGACAGAGACAGAGACAGACAGACAGACAGACAGGCAGGCAGACAGACAGACAGACAGACAGGCAGCCAGACAGACAGACATATGTAAAATTATAGAAACAGAGGGAAAAGAGAGAGCAGTGGAGGGAGCAGAGAGTCTGGTTTATGTAAAGACAGGTCACAGGTCAGAGGAATATAGTTTGTCTTTGGTTTAACATGTACGGTGTTGTCTTTGTAATGTTCATCATCATCATCATCATCATCATCATCATCATCATCAACATCATCATCATCTTCTTCTTTCTTCTTCTTCTTCTCTTCTTTTTCTTCTTCTTCTTCTTCTTCTCTTCTTCTTCTTCTTCTTCTTCTTCTTCTTTTCTTCTTCTTCTCTTCTTCTTCTTCTTCTTCTTCTTCTTCTTCTTTCTTCTTCTTCTTCTTCTTCTTCTTCTTCTTCTTCTTCTTCTTCTTCTTCTTCTTCTTCTTCTTCTTCTTCCTTCTTCTTCTTCCTTCTTTCGCTTCTTCTTCTTCTTCTTCGCATTCTTCTTCTTCTTCTTCTCTTCTTCTTTCTTCTTTCTTCTTCTTCTTCTTCTTCTTCTTCTTCTTCTTCTTCTTCTTCTTCTTCTTCTTCTTCTTCTTCTTCTTCTTCTTCTTCTTCTCTTCTTCTTCTTTCTTCTTCTTCTTCTTCTTCTTCTTCTCTTCTTCTTCTCTTCTTTCTTCTTCTTCTTTCTTCTTTTCTTTCTGTTCTTTCCCTTCTTTCTTTCTTTCGTCTTTCTCTCTTTCTTTCTTCTTCTTCTCTTCTACTTTTTTCTTGGTGTTGTTTTCTCCAAGGCCACACAGCTATCGTTTCGCTACTGCCCTCAAGAAACGTAAACATATCAACGATGGCAGATGACAGGTACAAAGTACGATCCATTAAAGGTTGTCTCCTTTCGGTATTGAGTCATGTTCTCACTGGAGACCAAACCCTGAAGGGCAGTAGAGTAGTCAGGTGTTGGTAACTGTAAAAGACACAAAAAGTGGTAACGGTCTGACAGTCCAGACGTTTCACAACAAGGAAAACTAATTAACTTGACGTCAGCAGTGGCAGGAATTCGAGTCACAGACTTGTTTCAGCTCCAGGATGAAAATGAAAGTTGAAGGAACATGAACACTAAGGTGAGAAGACATGAGTGGATGGAGGGTAGTTGGTGGATGGATGCACCTGCTGTTTATTTCTGTCTTTCAATCCTGAACAATATGAACGAGAAAATTCTGATCTGAACTAGAGTTGAGGGATTGTGAAGCCGTCATATGATTAGCCTACCTAAACTGTACTCCTTTAACTAACTTTTTGACTCCCGCATCCTATCCACCAACTGCAAAATTTTAACCCATTTGACTCCCTCGTTCTAGGGAAGCTGGTGGATTGGGTGAGGGAGTCAAAGGGTTAAATGTTTGCTTTGCTAGCGTGGTTGGCAATGCAGGGTACTGGTGGACAGGGTGCAGGAGTCAAAGGATTAGGTTTTTGCTTTGCTAGCGTGGTTGGCAATGCAGGATACTGGTGGACAAGGTGCAGGAGTCAGAGGGTTAAGGTTTTGCTTTGCTAGCGTGGTTGGCAATGCAGGATACTGGTGGACAAGGTGCAGGAGTCAGAGGGTTAAGGTTTTGCTTTGCTAGCGTGGTTGGCAATGCAGGGTACTGGTGGACAAGGTGCAGGAGTCAAAGGATTAGGTTTTTGCTTTGCTAGCGTGGTTGGCAATGCAGGATACTGGTGGACAAGGTGCAGGAGTCAGAGGGTTAAGGTTTTGCTTTGCTAGCGTGGTTGGCAATGCAGGATACTGGTGGACAAGGTGCAGGAGTCAGAGGGTTAAGGTTTTGCTTTGCTAGCGTGGTTGGCAATGCAGGATACTGGTGGACAAGGTGCAGGAGTCAGAGGGTTAAGGTTTTGCTTTGCTAGCGTGGTTGGCAATGCAGGATACTGGTGGACAAGGTGCAGGAGTCAGAGGGTTAAGTTTTTGCTTTGCTAGCGTGGTTGACAGTGCAGGTTACTGGTGGACAAGGTGCAGGAGTCAGAGGGTTAAGTTTTTGCTTTGCTAGCGTGGTTGACAGTGCAGGTTACTGGTGGACAAGATGCAGGAGT
>JAPXFY010000055.1:12500-17500 GCA_030674185.1 Monoplex corrugatus
CAGTGCATTGGATGTATTGTGTCTCGCGGTTGTACATCATTTCCACAGGTAGGATTCAACACTGTACTACTGATCACAGTTAATGACTGTTATTTCCTCCCGTAAATAGACGTCAACAACCTGCGGAGTACATGGAAATATTGCCTTATTTCTGTTACTGGAGACTTGTCCTGAAAACAGCGTGGTTGACATCATAGAACATGCTTTTACTGATCTTGTGTCCGGAGATTACAGGGTGGTATTACAGAGTATCATTGTTTCGTGCCTCTTGATTTAATTTATTCCTTTGACTCCCACACCTTATCCACCAACTGCAAAAACTTAACCCTTTGATTCCCCAGCTTCCTGCAAAAAGCTAATGGTCAGGGTGGAGTGGTCAAAGAGTTAAGCTTTTGCTTTCCTAACGTGGCTGGCAACACAGGATGGTGGTGGACAGGGTGCTGGAGTCAAAGGGTTAAGGAGACAGCTTGCAATTTTTTAGCTTGATGTGTAACTCTGTATAACTGTTGTCTGCCTTTGAGGCCTGATTGACGCAGAGGTAGAACACTCGTTTTCCAGTCTGCCCGCATATGTTTGCACAGGTGTAAATCACATCAGTGAAACTTAATATGTATGTGTGACTCTGGTTTACCGGGCTGTGAATAAGTATCTCTTCCCTCAAAAATTAGGTTAGATAAAACAGTGAGGTTATAGAGATGGGCACCATCCTCATAATGCTGTAGCTGAAACAATAGAGGTCTCTACCACCTCACTCTCCTGCTACTTCATGGTAACAGGACAACCTGTCTTCATCTGATCATCGAGCAATTTTATTTTGTATGTGTGCTATAGGAATTATGTCCTGTGTCAGTGGACAATGACTCAGCTCTAGTACTTTTTCCCTCTCTAACAGTCATATGGATAGGGGCACTGCTATATTGGCTATCCTGTGAGGGGTATCAATCAGTAGGTATCAAGAGAACCTGGCAGCTTACACATTGTTGGTCAGCCTTTTAGAAAAAACCTGTTTTACACCGCAACAATATCTGGCATGAATTCATGTATCATCACGTTAAATTTATCACATTCTTATTCTTTTCTTAAATTGCAATGTATTTATCACGTGAAACTAGAGATGCCTTTTTCCCCAAAACTTCAGAAAGGCAATAAAGATAATTGGCCTTCAAAGAGAGAATGGTTCCTGGGATATGAAGTTATCTTTTCAATATTTTCCATGGCAGCCGGGCAAAAGCTTTGCTCTTCACAATTTTCAACTGCTATGGGATCTTAAGTGAGTCCGACTCGTCTACTGTCCCTTCCAAAAGACTAGACGTTCAATTCGATTTTCCAGTCAAACTGAGGATAAAAGCTGAGGTCTCAACAGGAAACAAATCCAGGAACTTCGAATTTATTTATCTTCGCGTTTATCTAAACCATCCTGCTACCTTAGTTCAGTACCATTTTTTTCGTATTTGTTTTCCACCAACACTAGACACATCCCAACCGGACAGACATTATGCCCCTACAACCACAACACTGTTTGTATACAGACTACAACACCACCATTGTAGTGTGCGACAATATCACTACTAATTGTAATACATCTAAACCATCCTGCTACTTTGGTTCAATATGACTGTTTTATTTGTCTTCCACTGACACTAGATATCCCAACAGGACAGACATCATGCTCCTACAAACACAACACTATTTGCATACAGACCACAAAACCACCACTGTAATATACGACAATATCACTACTAATTGTAATACTACACCGACACTGTCTGTTTGAAGAACGGACAAGCGGGCCAAGTCTCTTTGGAGGTCTTGTTATCCTGTCATGCCTCAGCATAAATGGGACTATTGTAGGGGTGGGAAGGCTTTGTTCTACAATACCCACCCACCCACACTCTTCAAATGACCTTTTGAC
This sequence comes from Monoplex corrugatus, assembly GCA_030674185.1. Lineage (NCBI taxonomy): Eukaryota > Metazoa > Mollusca > Gastropoda > Littorinimorpha > Ranellidae > Monoplex > Monoplex corrugatus. The sequence goes on from JAPXFY010000055.1 coordinate 14,413, forward strand.
CTGTACCATTTGGCCACTGAAACAGCACCTGTCATTTTTGTCTCTACAACGGAACTCATTTCCCGCGGCAACTCTTTATTGATCGTATATATTCCTCTGTGACTTGCAAATGCTGTTATCTTCCATCGAATTGTATTACATATTCTTCGCTTTTATTAATCAATTTGGAAGGAACTGAGTGTTGTAGTGGTTATTGCGAGTAAGCGATGGGGAATCTTCAGTTCATGTTACTTAATTTTAGATAGATTTACATTGTACGTATTTTCACACAGACACAGACAGGAGTCACTACAACATAAACAGACATAAAACAAATAGGTATACTCGTCTTCACATGTACTGCCCTCTGTCTGTCTGTCTGTCTGTCTCTGTCTCTGTCTCTGTCTCTGTCTCTCTCTCTCTGTCTGTGTCTCTCTCTCCCCTTATCTCTCTCTCTATCTCTCTCTCTCTCTCTCACACACAAACACAAACAAACGCACATACACACACACATTCACAAACACACACACCACACACACACACACACACACACACACACACACACACACACACAACACACACACACACACACACACACACACCACACACACACACACACACATGTATATATATATATATATATATATATATATATATATATATATATATATATATATACACACACACGCAGTAGAGTATAGTGAATAGAAATAATCTGACCATCTGTTGTTGTTATACATAAGTACTGACTATAAGCCTGGGCAGGCTGCTTAGAATCTGTACTTTAACACATCACATCTGCTTTACTTAAGTAGGTGGCAGGTTGTAAGACTATATAAAACATCGCCCACAGTATTCACAACGATCAACTATTTGTTTTAAAGCAAAGAGATTCCCTGTACAGTTTTAGCAACATAGAATAGACAAAATAACTTTTTTCCAACTCCACCTGTCCTCGAAAGAAAAAAGAACATGAAGCGTTTTACACATATACATACCCTCTAAACTACACCACTCTCTCTCTCTTTCTCTCTCTCTCTCTCTCTCTCTCTCTCTCTCACTCTCTCTCTCCCCATCTCTCTTTCTCTCTTTCACACACACACATGCACGGGAGAGAGAGAGAGAGAGAGGGGGGGGCAGAGGATAAGGAATGGGGATAATCTGACCATCTGTTGTTGTTATACATAAATACTGACTATAAGCCTGGGCAGGCTGCTTACAATCTGTACTTTAACACATCTGCTTTACTGAAGTAGGCGGCAGGTTGTAAGACTAAAAAGCACATCGCCCACAGTATCCACAACGTACAACTATTTTTTTTTAAAGCAAAGACATCCCCTGTACAGTTTTAGCAACATAGAATAGACAAAATAACTTTTTTTCCAGCTCCACCTGTCTTCGAAAGAAAAAAGAACATGAATCGTTTTACACATACACACACCCTCAAAACTACACATCTCTCTCTCTCTCTCTCTCTCTCTCTCTCTCTCTCTCTCTCTCTCGGACAAACACACACACACACACACACACACACACACACACACACACTCACTCACTCACTCACTCACTCATCCAGGTAAGCATTTACAGACACAGATAAACAAACGCACATGCAAGCATACACATCTGACACTCACACATACAGGCTTACCGACAGGCGCGCACACACACACACACACACACACACACACACACACACACACACACACACACACACACACACACACACACACACACACACTAACACACACTAACACACACGCACGCATATGCAAGCATTCACAGACACAGATGCAAACATTCACAGACACAGATAAACAGACACACATGCAAACATTCACACGATGGCACTCATTTAAACAGGCTGACAGACAGACAGACAGACAAACAGACACACACACACACACACACACACACACACACACACACACACACACACACACATACACACACACACACACACACACACACACACACAAAATACATGGTGAAGGAACTAGTTTAGTAATCATTTCAACCAGAATTCATCATCATCATTATTAAGTGTCCTGCCACATGACGTTGGCAATCATGGCCCTCCATATGCATCTAACCCTTGTTGCTGCAAGCATATCTTCTATCCTCTCTGTCCTCAGCTACTCTTCAAGTCCAACCAATATTTTTCCCTGGGTCTACCTGGTGTTCTCTTTCCCTCCAGCAAGCACACAGAAAAAGCAATAAAAGATAAAATCAACGTTAAATGAAGTGTAAGCAGAGAAAACTATTTTTGTATTGGTACCATTAAGGTGTCTTACGTTCAAACGTTATGTGAAACAGGACTTGTTTATCACAGTTACAATGAAAACAGCTTTAAAAGGACACAAAGATGACAATTCCTTTTCATCGTAAACGTCACTTTTATCAGCACGTGAATACTAATATAAGACACAAAGGAACACAGAGAAATGCTAAGCCGTCTTGTAGGTGTTTGTCCTATTACAGCATTTCATTTTACAAAAATAACTTTCCTGAGCATCACCCATTTATTGGTTATAGGTTTGGTAAATAAACCATAGACCTACAGGATTCATTGGATATGACAGTAAAATGCTTCAATAACCTTTTGTTTTGTTTTGTTTTGTTTTCTTTTCTTTTCTTTTCTTTTCTCTTCTCTTCATTTTATTTCTGAACAATGGACTGTGGACTTTATCACGTGCCGGTGCAATCCTTTCTACCCAAATCTTTCTCACATTGCTGCCACAAATCCAGTTTTCCCTCACTCTTATATGTCCCTAGGTACTATTTTGAGTCTGGACACTTGGGCTCTTCTCTTCCAAACCAAACAGCAATCATAATTATACCCACATCACGCCCACAGGGGTCTGCTGGGTTAACTTGTTGGCGATGCTCAGTCTCTTGACTACGACGCTTCGCAGCCAAACCGAAGCTGAGGAGGGTGTTATGATTTTTTTTTTACCGAGAAAATGTGTATACTATAGTAAGGGAGATTATGCTGAAAGCACAGTTTAACCATTTTTCTAAGTAGATTTATTTCCCTTTGACCATAGCAGACTGTTGGAAATCTATTTTTGGTTTGTTTCTTGCGGTATCCCAAAACGAGGAATTTTGA
>JAPXFY010000055.1:42500-47500 GCA_030674185.1 Monoplex corrugatus
ATGTCGATTTTATTGGCGTTTTGCATGTTCACAGACACACGGATACTGACACACAGTGTTATCATTTTAGAAAAAAAAAGAAGAAAAAAATCTGCTACACACACGTTCACTGCGGAATTTCAGTTTCAAAGATATCTGTTCCACCGGATTTCATTTTAAAGAAATTCTTCTCAATGATTTTATTTTGCATAACCACCCCCCCCCCCCCCTTTTTTTTTCTTTCTTTCTTTGTTTTTCGTCTAGTCTGAAGATTTTCGACGGAAGTTAATATCCAAACGAGGCTTCATCTCAAATATTTTTAGATGTTTTAATCTCCGATCAATTTTTTTCCCCAGATAAAATATTTTCATTGGAAGGTTTCGTCTCACAAGCTTTCATCATGAAAGTTCTGGTTTCCAACGGTTTTATATCAAAGGGTTTTATCTTAACGCTTTTCGTTTGAAGTGTTTCTTTCAAAAATGCTTTGGAATCGGTGACATATCGTCCAGAAAACGTTGCTCCATCAGCATCATTCCAGAATGTCCTGCTGAAAAGCGGCTGTGGTGGTGGGCAGAGTAGGGAGTGCACAGTACTAAGGAGAATTATTATCTTGGTAGCGATCTGAAAATCTCCTTGACATAACGTGCGCGTTGAAGAACTGACATATGTGACCTCCCACCACGAAATCAGTCTTAACTCACAGACAGTCAAACAGCACTAAGAGCTGAAAAGATGACTGAAGGTCTATCTGGGGTGTTTTGACTTTTTCTCAAAATTGATTTCTGTAGACTACAATCTATCTTCCCCGCCAGAATTGTTTTCTTGAAAAAAATATTATTAATCAATTTTAAATGGTATTTTAATGCACTGATCACAGCAAAAAGAACGCAGTTTCCTACCAAAAGCACCTATTTTTGACTCTTATTATGAACTGTAACCTGTACAGTACCTGCACATGTAATATACTGACGGAAAGCTCTTTGGTGCACCTTTCAGATAATGACAGCGAAAATTAGAAACAAACTGGGTCAAAGCCACCAAATAAAGAAATTTGAGGAAAATGTGTAGGAGAGCACACACCGTTTTCTCAAAACGAACGTCACACAACTTACTGACTTTAAACATACATAACTTCTACATTTTGAGTACAACCTTTATTCAAGTACCAAAACAATCAGCAGAATGTACACTTTCCGGTGGTACGTATATCTCAAAATGCCCAAAATGCTTGTTAAGACTGATTTCGTGGTGGGTGATCACATATGTATATACGTTTCAGTCTTCTTTATTTACACTTCTTGTCTTCTGTCTTCTGTTTCATTAATGTGTATGAGCATACTATTGAGATTTGTTTTCCTCATTGGTCCTTTCGCTCGTCCTTTTCTCATCTATCCTGATATTTGTAAAGAGTGTTAGACTGAGACAAACTAACAGACAAGCACACGTAATGATAATAGTAGTGATGATGATGATGATGATGATGATGATGATGATGATGAGATGATGATGATGATGATGATGATGATGATGATGATGATGATGATGATGATGATGAAGACGACGACGATGCTGCTGCTGCTGCTGCTGCTGCTGCTGATGATGATGATGATGATAACAGTGATCACAATAATGATGATGATGACATTGATAATGATCCAGAAGAACAAGAAAACCAATATAAGCGCGTATCCAACAAAAAACAAAACAAGCGCAAATTTTCGGCCAAATAGCCTTTGTCAAGCGCGAACGCACGGTCACAAACAGATAACAAACACCAAACAATGGATAATAAAAACGGGACTAAAAACTTCCCTGCCGCCTCGTCCAGTGGGTAAGAAGGGGACCAAATGGAATGCCCATGTCTTCATGAGCAGTAGTAAGAAGTGGGGAGAGGGGAGGCAACCATGATGTCAAAAGAGAAGTGAGATGAGTTCTGCAATTTTGAGAAGGGGCCATTGCTATATCGGTATAGCCCTGTTCCTCAGTCTAGTTTACCACCCGTCCATGTACCTCGTAAAAAGGATCATCTTGTCCAACTGGAACATTCTGCGATCCATCATTTTGATGGTGACAGCTTAGTGCTTGATAGGTCCATTCTCCCCTTTCCCCGTTTCAAGACCTTGCCAGAGCATAGGGTTTTGTGTAGGCTCAGGAAATATGTCAGATAAATCCTGGCGGATTTGGGTTTAGCGCATATGGAGCTGTCTTAGCGCGATGAATACCTCTGAAAATAACTCCATTACTCCAATAACTTCATATTCATATTCATATTCATATTCATATTCATATTTCATATTCATATTCATATTCATATTCATAATTGATAATCATAATCATATTCATGTTCATATTCGTGTTTATGTTCATTTCTTTTTGTCATAGTGGATTTACAATGTGAAACTCGGGCTCCTCTTCCTGTTTAGAGCACGTTGCCACAAATGAGCGCCACTTTTTTTCTTTTTGTTTTGACCGACCAAGATTTCACAAAGGCAAGGGGAGGGACCCAGAAAATGAACCAATCTCTCCATTTTTTGTTGTTGAAACAGGGCAGCCCTGTGAAGGCCCTGCTCTTTACAATTTTCAACTGCCGTGGGATCTTAAACGTACGCAAGCCAGAAAACACAGGGGCCCCTACTCGTTTTTCCTGAACTGGAAATGAACCTTGGAACTTCGAGTTTCGTTACTGGCAGGGGAACGTCTCAATCGTCTGGCCACTTTCGTACTGACAGACACACAGAGTTACGAATGTAGGTGTGAAAATTCTTAGCGCAACTGTGTGTATGTGTCAGCATGTGTTTCCATAGGTACTTCTTTGAGTGTATGTGTGTGTGTGAGTGCGTGCGTGTGTGCGTGCGTGTGTGTGTTTGTGCGTGTGTGCGTGCGCGTGTGTGTCGTGAATGTGACTATATGTGTGTGTATGTGTGCTCGCGTGTGTGTCTATGTCTGCGTGGTGGTCTTTGATTTAATGTCTATTCACTAAGATCGCTAAGATCAAAGTGTAGTATGTCTGCGTGTCTGCGTGTCTGTGTGTCTGTGTCTGTGTGTGTTTGTGTGTCTGTATTTGTGTGTCTGTGTTTGTGTGTGTCTGTGTGTCTGTGCGCGTGTGTGCCTGTGTGCCTGTGAGTCTGTGTGTGAATGTGTCTGTGTGTCTGTGTGTGGATGTGCCAGTGTGTTGTGTGTCTGTGTGTGTCTGTGTGTGAATGTGTGTGTGTGTGTGTGTGTGTGTGTATGTGTGTGTGTATTTGTGTGTATATGTTTGTGTGTATGCGTATTGTGTGTGTGTGTGTGCACGGGAGTGCATGCCAATGTATGTGCATGTGTGTTTGTGTGTGTGTGTGTGTGCGCGCGCGCATTTGTGTGTGTATGTTTGTGTGTATGCGTATGTGTGTGTGTGTCTGTGTGTGTGTGTGTGTGTGTGTGTGTGTGTGTGTGTGTGTGTGTGTGTGTGTATATGTGTCTATGTATGTGTGTGTACATTTTATTGTACGATTTATCCATATAAGTAATATATAAAATGTTCAGAAGCAGGTGCAGACAGCGTTTCCGATGGCACCAGGAGACGCAGACTTCCTGTCTCTTCATGCTGAGCTCTTAAAAGCATATCTCCATCAATATCCAGTTATCCCAGATTGCCCCTGGAAACTAGTCAACCTGGCAAACTGGTTAGTGCATTGCGTGGATGGCTGGGAGGTCGTGGATTCGAACCTGATCAAAGCCGAAAATTGAACCAGAACAACAATAACAAAAACAACAAAAACAGAAACAAAGATAGGAAAAAAAGAAAACAAACTAAACAAACACACAGACACACAGACACACAGACACACACAGACACAGACACACGCCCACACCCACACAATCACACACACACACACACACACACACACACACACACACACACACACACACACACACACACACACAAATACATACATGCATGCACACACATACACACACACACATACACATACACACACACACACACACACACACACACACACACAGGGAGAGAGAGAGATCGAGAGAGAGAGGAGAGAGAGAGAGAGAGAGAGAGAGAGAGAGAGAGAGAGAGAGAGAGAGAGAGAGAGAGAGAATTTGAACGCGTATTTAATACAATCATGCAAGACACGCACAAATTTCCGGCCAACTGGCTTTTGTCACGCGTAAACGTAAGATCACAAACAAATAAATACCAAATACAACAATTAGGAGAAAAAGACTAACACTTCTCTGCTGCTTTGTACAGTGGGAGAAAAGTGCTAAAATGCTGTTTAAATATTTTGGAGAGATAGATTTATTTACGTTTCACTGAGGCCAGTTGGCCGACAATTTGCGCCTGTCTTGTCTGGTTATATTAAATACGCGTTCTGATTCTATGTGTGTGTGTGTGTGTGTGTGTGTGTGTGTGTGTGTGTGTGTGTGTGTGTGTGTGTGTGTGTGTGTGTTTTGTGTGTGTGTGTGTGTGTGTGTGTGTGTGTGTGTGTGTGTGTGTGTGTGTGTGTGTGTGTGTGTGTTTCTGGGTCCTGTTTTGCTTGGACACGGGCAATTTTAGAATCAGAACAGTAATATGGGAATTTGAGGCCTTGACTGACTATGACGGAAAGTTGAAAGTGCTATTGGCTTGTTGGGAAGATTGAAAAATAAACAGTCATCCACTACATGCCACTGAGAAAGTTGTTGAAATATTCTTACCAACACCGTTATGTCAGTATCTCTCAGATGTAAATTTCTGATAGTTTGTCCATATTTGGTTTCTTTAATTCGTGGAAATGACGTAGGCCTACTTATTAAAGACACACATAGGTACTCTTGTAAATGTGCAAAATTCTCTGCATAACCATGTGCGCTTGTTTGCATGTATGTCCATACAAACAGCAGCCAAAACAAGGATGTCTACTTTGCCTTTATACACTCATGGTATTACGACAATTTCTAATAGCCATCCCATATTTCTAGAAACGTATCTGCCAGTTATCAAAACAGCAGCAAAGCAAAGGTTTCTACTCTGGCCTTATGCACTC
>JAPXFY010000055.1:57500-60000 GCA_030674185.1 Monoplex corrugatus
AGGTTTCCAGTTGTGACCAGGTGCTCCAAATCCCCCTTCCTCATAAAATGTCCTATAAATGTTGCTTGTCTTTTCCTAATCTTCCTTATGAGTGATCTACTTGTGTCTGCCTCCATCAAGACTGTCTCGTTTGTTTTCTTTGCTGTCTATGGAACTCTCAACATTCTTCTAGAAACCACATCTTGGGTGCCTGAATCTTGTTCTGGCTTTGTTTGTTGACTGTCTACGCCTCGCATCCATACAACAGTATTGGTTCTATATAACATTCAAGAACTCTCTTCCACATGTTAAATGATAGGCATTTGTTGGTAAGAATGCTTGTCATCTTCTTGAATGCTGTTTTGGCTTGGTTGATTCTGCCAGCTATTTCTGATGTGCATCTGCCGTTTGATGAAATGATCGTTCCCAGATATTTGAATTTATCAACCTGTGTCAAGGTTGTGCCATTTGCTGTTATTTTGCATGAGGGGATTTCATGTTTTTTACTGATCACCATGACTTCAGTCTTTCTGCTGTTTAGTTCCAGCCCCTTACCTTTGCTTTCTATTTCTAGTATATTCACAAGGTTTTGTAGGTCTCTTTCACTTTCTGCAATTAGCACGGTGTCATCTGCATATCGAATGTTGTTTATCAATTTCCCTCCAACCTTTAATCCAGGGTCTTCTTCTAGGTTTCTCATAATGTTTCCTCTTTTGATATTTTGGAAAGAGCTTACATTGTTTTCTATTCTCATTGCAGCTGTTTGTTCCCAGTACATATTTCTGATTATTCGTAGATCTTTTCCATCAACATTGAGTCTCTCCAGTTGGTTGATCAATTCATCATGTCTTACCCGATCGAAAGCCTTGGTGTAGTCAACAAAGCATAAATACAAATCCTTATTCATCTCGATTGACATCTCTATGATAGTTCTTAGAATGTATATGGCATTAATTGTTCATTTCCCTTCCACAAATCCACACTGTTCTCCTGCTTTTCTCTTTTGATTCTATTCCTTGTCCTCATGATTATTCTTAACAGGATTTTTGTTACATGGCTCATCAAACTGATTGTGCGATGGAGTTCGCATTCTATAGCCCCTGTCTTCTTTAGAAGTGCAATGAAAATTGATTTTCTGATGAAGTTCTGTTTGTCTTGTATACCACCCCCCTGTCTGAGGTCATTGAGCGCCATGGAGTTAGTCACCAGCTTTTTGCAGACGACACACAGCTTCAACAGGCATGCAAACCTGCAGACATTGACAGTACCATACAGACACTACAGACATGCACGGATGATGTAAAGACATGGATGACTGACAACATGTTAAAACTTAATGACAGTAAGACTGAAGCTCTTCTGTTTTCTGGTTCTTCAGACTATAATCCTCCACTTCCAACTTCTATCACTGTTGGCTCTTCTGACATCTCTTTCTGTCCAAAAGCTAGGAACTTAGGTTTCATTCTTGACTCTTCTCTCTCCATGAAAGATCACGTTTCCAAGGTCTGCCAGCTTTCTTATTTTGAATTGAAAAGGATTGGATCTATCAGAAACTTTCTCAGTGTAGATGCCACCAAGATTCTTGTCACTTCCTGTATTCTGTCGAGACTTGACTACTGTAACTCTCTCCTCATGGGCTGCCCGAACACTGTTCTCTATCCTATGCAGAAAGTTCAAAATTCAGCTGCACGCCTTATTCTTAAGGCATCCCGTCAACAACCTTGCACTCCTTTGCTTCACCAACTGCACTGGTTACCAATATCTCAGAGAATTAAGTACAAGACTGCTTGCATCTGCTTCAATTCTATCTCTGGTTCTGCTCCTGAGTATATTTCTGATATTCTGCACTTGTATACTCCATCTCGGTCTCTCCGCTCTTCCTCTGATTCAAGACTCCTCAGGCAGATACAGTATAACCGCAAATCTCATGGCTTTCGCTCACTTTCGCATTTCGGTCCCCAGTTTTGGAACTCTCTTCCCAAGAAATTACGACACTCTCCGTCCATTTCTTCTTTCAAGTCAAACTTGAAAACACACCTTTTCCAGCAGTATTTCGACATCTGATCACTTTTCCCCACATCACCTTGTCGGCTGGCTGATATGTGTAATTGGATTTTGTGTATGCGCGTGGGGGTGGGGGGTAGTAGGGAAGGGGTGGAATAATAGTTTATATGGAGTAACTGAGTGAAAAGTGTTTAATTGGAATGAATCTGATATTTGATTGAATTGCGTGGTATGCATATTTTGAAGATTGCGAATGTAAATCATTATGTTATGTGATTATGATGTATGTATGTATTTGATTGTCATTTGATGATGTGTAAGTTGTTGTGTAGTCTTGTATTTACTGACTTCCTATTATATCTCCCATTCCCCAGCGCCTAGATGCAGTGGCTTAGTGCGCTTTATAAGTCCTAGGTATTATTATTATTATTATTTTCACATATCTTTGGGGATGTTTCCAGTGTCATAAATTTCACTTAGGAGGACTGTTAATTTTTCTATGTCAAATTCCTCCAAG
>JAPXFY010000055.1:70000-72500 GCA_030674185.1 Monoplex corrugatus
TTAGTAATGGCTGAAGGTAGATATTAATGGTTGCCGGTGGATAGTGATAGTTCAAAATGGATATTAATAGTAGAAAGTGGATAGCAATGATTAAAGGTGAATAGTGATGGTAACAGATAGAAAATGATTGTAAAATGTGGATAGTGATGGCAGAAGGTGGATAGTGATGGTTGAAGGTGGATAGTAATAATTGAAGATGGATAGTGACATAGAAGGTGGATTGGGGTGCTTGAAGATGGATCGTGATAGTAGAAAGTGGATAATAATGATTAAAGGTGAATAGTGATGGTAACAGTTAGATTAAGATTTTTTTAAATGTGGATAGTGATGGTTGGTAGAAGGTGGATAGTAACGGTTGAAAGTGGCTAGTAATGGCTGAAGTTAGATAGTGATTGTAGGAGGTGGATAGTGATGATTGAATGTGGATATCGATGGTAGAAGGTGGATAGAAATGGTTGAAAATGAACAGTGAATGCAGAAGGTGAATAGATTGTAGAGGGTTGATAGTGATGAATGAAATTGGATAATGATAGTTGAAGGTGGATTGTAATGGTAAAAGGAATAGCAATGGTTGAAAGTGGATAGTGATGGTTGAAATTGAATAGCTGTGGTTGTAAGTGAATAGTTATGGTTAAATTTGGAAAGTAGTGGTTGAAGGTGGATAGTGATTGTTAAAATTGGATAGCGGTGAGTGAAGGTGGATAGTAATGGTCACTTTGTGAGTTGGAACATCTGGTTCGTTCTACAGCTAAAAGTGTGTTGTGCTTCCTTACAAACTGGCACTTGTATTAGGTGTTTAGCATTAATTAATAAGGACACATTTAGCATTAATAAAATAAAGACAGACAGCTGTCAATATAACGAAACGCAATCTTTTTTTTGAAAGGTAAAACCAACACCATTATTATCTGGTGGGTGATCCCATGATGACTTGAAACCGACGATTCCTGCGTGCTGTCTCAAAGTAAAGGTACAATGAACTGAACCAAGATTTCGTTGAGTGTTGAAAATCCAGAATAAGCATCACAAATTTCATGTCACAGAACATTTACTGATGTTATAACTGGGAAGACAAAAAATGCAGAGAATCGAAACATTGAAGTTCGAATTAAAAATAGTCTGAAGTTTTTCCTGTTTCTTTGTGAGCACACCACACATCCAAAATAATTACCACTACATTCAGAATCCCTCCCCTCCCTAAATAATTACAGTCCTTTGTGTTCCGATGGGCCTGATTCCATCCACATTCAGCCCCATCCATTCTGACAAAACAGGGCACCTTTCACATGATGGAGAGTTATCAATGAATACACTGACCCATCTCAGCATTCCCCTATTGTCCATTCTTCTCGTCTGGGCATAAAGCTGTCTCCCATTATATTTGAATAAGAAATATACGACCTTGGAAAGAACAAAGACACGATTCGTTACTTTGCTAGGAGATCACCAGGAGTGAAATATTGTGTCTGTACTTTTTCGATGACAGCTACAGTTTTTTTTTCTTTCTTTTCTTCCCTAATCTCAGAATTCTTTTGTCTCCTTTCTCTGTGATTTACCTCATAAATCACTCTCACTAGATGTCTTGGCTCGTAGATAGGAGGTGACAATGACATAGGAAACAATCGAAGCAATGAACAGGATCTGCGGAGGTTGAGCATAGAATTGCTTTTGTGGCTATTCTTCTTCAATACCGGTGATAAATCAGCACTGGGCTGGATCGGATGTTGTGCATATAAACGATGATGAAAATGTCTCAGATTCTTCATGACACAAATATTCATGCAACAGGGATCATATGATCAATATCTTCTTCTTGTTCTTCTTGTTCTTCTTGTTCTTCTTGTTCTTCTTGTTCTTCTTGTTCTTCTTGTTCTTCTTGTTCTTCTTGTTCTTCTTGTTCTTCTTGTTCTTCTTCTTTTCTTCTTCTTCTTCTTCTTTCTTCTTCTTCTTCTTCTTCTTCTTCTTCTTCTTCTTCTTCTTCTTCTTTTTTCTTCTTAATCATCATCTCATCATCATCATCATCATCATCATCATCACATCATCATCATCATCATCATCATCATCATCATCATCATCATCAATCATTATCAAGGTTTTCATCGTCGACTTCGTCATAATCGACATTGTCATGGTCGTATTATCATCCTCATTTCATCATCATCATCATCATCATCATGAAGCTGCTCACCAATTTTATTATCACTACAACAGCAACAGCAGCAACACCATCACAATCACCATCAACATCAACATAATTACCACCTTCATCATCATCATAATCATCACCACCACTACCACCACCATCATCATCATCACCACCACCACCACCACCATCATCATCATCATCATCACCACCACCACCACCACCACCACAACCACCACTTCCATCACCACCACCACCAACCACCACCACCTCCATCACACCATCACCATCACCATCACCACCACCAACAACAACAGCAACAACAACAACAACAACAGCAACAACAACAACAATATC
>JAPXFY010000055.1:77500-80000 GCA_030674185.1 Monoplex corrugatus
TATTCCAGATTCTGAACATTTTTTTAATGCGAAATGTTTTATTGTGTTAGGCTTTTAGCCCATTCACAAGGCTACATGGGGATAGGGATGGGTACGATGGGGGTAGGGCTTCGCAACATGGCAACCAGATCAGGGAAATGTCTGGATCCATCATGAAATGGCAGTGATATTACACGATGTATGACAGCTGAGAAAAGTCATTATCCCTGCAATGAATTATTTCTGCTATTCATGTCCGATGGATTGAAAAAATACGGTGATAATGTACATGAATTGTATATGTCGTAATGTTTATCCTCATTGTTGCTTAAAGCCCAGCCGACTGCGTAGAGCCATATCAGGGCTATAACCGTTTCAATATACACACAGTACTGCGTCGACACGGTCTCAAAACAGACAACAGCCTGAGATTCAGATGGCAAATGTATTTTGATACAAGAAATGAATATGAACATGAATATGAACACGTCTGTTTGTGTTTGTGTCCATCTACCGTAAACAACCCAGTAGAACAAATCAGCTCATAGAAAGTTAATGGATAAGTTTCCTCAATGTTTGAGTCATAGTTCTTATTGCATATCATTTTTTTTTTCTCTTGGTAACGTTAACTTTTATTTTCACTGTTTCTGAAATATATGTTATCACTAAAAAAAAAAAAGCATGATTCACTGTTTACTAAACAAGCTGACTACTCCCCCTATATACCAGGATGGGCTGGTTGTTTCTTTTGATAGAAATGTGCACTCATGATCTGATATATTGAGCTCAGTCCCAACCAGCAACATTAAACATTAGCCTGTGTACTGCCCATCTTATTGTATAACCAGTTAGTTCTGTCATGAAACAATCATAAGAGCTCTAACATAAAGCCCGATGACTCATAGTTGCAACGCTCTACTGTCCAGAAGGATATATCAAGCACTGCTGGAGAAATTAAAAACATATGTGTGAATATAGCTGCCTGCATGAAAGCAAACAATCCAAAAACGAATGGCAAAAAGCATATATATAAGTATAAAATATAACCTAGAAAAAAAAAAAACAGAAAAAAACCCCTTGTTTATCTCACACAGTACAATAACTTTCAGGTACTCGGCAAGGTTATCTTGGTGTGTTTCTTGATGAATCTCTGTCCACAAAATTTTTCTGAAAACGAATGCAAATTTAAAACAAATAAACAAACAAACAAACAAACAAACAAACGAACAAACAAACAAACAAACAAACGAACAAACAAATACCAACAACAACAACTGAAATCTGAAACCATATAAATTATATGACATATATTGTTTAAAAAACATATAACAGAGCAGTGGATATGACGTATGTATATGAGTTTTGCTCAATCCATTGTATATAAATTTCGTTCAGTTTTGCCAATGATATCGTAATAATGTTCAGCATTTATAGTCTTTGTTTGTGTTTTGTCATAGACGAATTAAAAAACAAGTTTGAAAAAAAAAACTGTCCATAAGAGTAACTGAACAAACTTCTCTATCTTTAATTGCGTAGACTAAGCAAAACTTCGCTCTTTTCTTTCTGCTGATGTTATTAACAGGCTGTGGATGGTTTTTTTTGTTTTGTTTTGTTTTGCTTTTTTCTTCTTTTTTTCATTTCAGGTAGACTAGAAACTGTACCTCTCTCTGTTGGCTAGGTTTTCTGACGACGAGCTATCCGAACTCCAGTATATAAAAAATGTATAGCCTGAATTGTCCTATGGGAGTGCAAACGGTGCAGTGGAAACGCACTCTCGGTAAACAATTTTTGGCTTACAGTCAAAACAAGAATAGGGCATGAAATTGCCACACTCCCCTCTTTTAGATCATTAATTGGAAGACCATGCCAGGATTTACGTCAGAACCTTCCTGCCCTATAAACCTTCCAGAACTGTCAAGTCTCAAGGAGCTTCTTTCTTAATCGTACCTGTTTCTCTATGACTACCTGCAGAAATACAATCCCCTTCGCTGTTTTTAGCCTAACAACATAAAACTCCCTTTTATTGTCTTTCAGACAAAACAGTTACCTGCATACTTTCACAAACAAATAAACAAAGAGAAAGAGAGACAGACAGACAGACAGACAGAAAGACAGAGACATATACAGAGAGACAGAGAGTGAGGGAGAGAGTATATTTAATTCATTGCAAAGCCGATTTGCAAGTACGAATTTGAAAAGCCTTGCTTAAAAGTGCATGAAAAACTGATTGAAGGCTTTGCTTTCAAACCCTTCTATTGAATGCAGAATCATACACTGTGGTCTTAATATACATGTACTTTTCCTTACTGCACATGATTGCCGCTTTTTATTGTTAGCCTTTGAGCATTTTATCGTTTCAATATTCTGCAGTCTATTTCCCTGTTTGATTTTTCGTCTGTCAGTCAGTCAGTCTGACATTGTCTGTCCTATTTTTAATGTCTATCGCTTGAATGTTCGTTCATTCTACCATCTCTCTGTCTCTTTCTCTCGGCCTCTGTCTGGCTATGTGTATGTATGGGAG
>JAPXFY010000055.1:100000-102500 GCA_030674185.1 Monoplex corrugatus
TGTTCTCACCCTGCTGCCACAAATCCAATTTTCCCGAACTACCATAATGTCCCTTAATACTATTTTGAGCTGGACACTTGGGCTCTTCTCTTACAAACCAAACAGCAATCATAACTATACCCACATCAGGAACACATGGGGGTCTGCTGGGTTAGCTCGTTGGTGATGCTCAGTCTCTTGACTATGACAATCCGCAGCCAAAGCTGCAGAGGGTTTTATGATTTTTTACCAAGACAATTTTGTATACTGTAGTAAGGGAGATTATGCTGAAAGCACAGTTTAACCATTTTTCAAAGTAGATTTCTTTCCCTTCAACATAGCAGATTGTTGGAAATCTATTTTTGGTTTGTTTTTGCAGTTCCCCCAAACAGAGGAATTTCGAAGAGTCAAAAGACTACACGTGTATATAATCATTTTGGGGACAAAATATTCATAGAAGCAGAGCTCATAGTGACTACCAGTGAAATATGTACATCCTGTGACATGTTCAGTGTAGTTTTGTGATATGGATATTCAATGGATTGCAAGCAACTGTTTGTTAAGTCATGTGTGTGTACGTATGGAACTTTTTGTTTAGCTATTTGCATGCCTTTTTCAATAGTAAACCAGGAAAAAAAGAAAACAAGCAGTCTACACAGTTAAAAAGTAGACACAATGACCTTTTTAAAACATGTATAACATGATGTGTTTATTATCGTTGGTTATTCTCCATATTTTTTAAAATGTACCAAAAATTGTGCGTCTCGACAGTTTCAGCAGCCATTTTAGGGCGCGTCTCCAAAGAGTTAACTGGTTGTGAGACCTGGCTGATATTTGATACAGGCGGCACAGACTGGAGCCTGGAGAGTCAAAGGGGGTCATTGTTCATGACAGCTTTGTGTCAACAAGACAACATAGGTGTACAAACCCCTCCAGCCGATATGTTTACCCTCTTACCCAGTTGCGTTTCTTGTGTCCCTAACACTCCAGATGGCTGACGACAACTCCAGTCTGTGTTTGTTGTTAGTGGTGGTGGAGAGGGGGCACGTGACACAGACATTGAAATAGGAACAGTGTCGGTAGTTAAGGTCGTTCGTGTGTGTAAGCTGACATGGAGACAGACATAAGTGATAGTGTCCACCATAGGAACAGGGTCAATTGTTAAGGTCATACATAGTCTGTCGTTTTCTACTCTAGCGCTTTTTTTTAGAGGGGATAGATCTTTCATGTGTGCGAATAGACATGGAGATAGGCATAAGTGATCATGTAACGTATACCCTGTCCATCCTGGAGTAAATAGTACTGTCTACATTGGGGTGAAACTCCTAGTTTCAAATCTTACTAGGAAAATAGTAATCATTGTGGCTTTTTATTAAGGATAGGAATATAAATGGTTAAGTGTGTTTTTGGTATACAGCTCTTTCACAGGGTGGGGGTGGGGGGGGAGGAGGAGGAGGAGGTTGGAGGAAGGGTGATACATGAAAAATGAATGCGCTCGATATAAAGAAGAATATCCACAACGTGGACACCATATCGTGGTAGAAATTAAAGTTCTTTGCGTCACTGTCCACACAACAGATAGACCAGAAGGCATCTGTTGGATTGTATACAGTCTGGTCACTACACAGGCGTTTGTTACATCGTGGTCTTCATGGACTGTTTGATTTGTTGTTGTTGTTGATGTTGTTGTTGTTGTTTAAACGATTGTCTGACATTTTCTCACTGTTATACTGCCAATAAATAAGGTTGGGACCACACCATCTGTATTTGATAAAATGCAAGTGATAGGTTCGTAAATGAAACCAAAACAGATCTTACAACGTTGATCGAGTTTGACTCATCAATGCATGAGAATTTACATAAATCATCAAAACATTGACTAACAGAACTGATGTTATGTAGGTTGATTAACCAGCACACCAAAGGTGATCACAGAAATGGCAATGATGTGTAAAAAGACTCAAGACATATACCAACGGTTTGAAACTGTGACTATTGTTTCACAAAATATATATTAATAAGAATATGAATATGAAGAAGCATTATTCTTTAAAATAATTTTATTTTGGGTGTTTTCTTGTAAAAATATCTAAAAATGTACTTCCCATATCTTAAAACAATACATACGAAGCAGCATTTTACTTCAAATGGTTTCATCTGGGTGTTGTCTTGACAAATATAAATTAATATGAATATGAATATGATGTAGCGTTTTTTCACTTTAAAATGATTCTATTTGGGCGTTTTCTTGTAAAAGTATTGAAAAATATACTTCCCATATTAGCATTGTAAAACAATATATACGAAGCAGCATTTTCCTTTAAAAAATGGTTTGATCTGGGTGTTGTCTTGTGAAAGTGTCTAAAGATATATAGTTCCTATAAAAGTATCCTAAAACATTACCAACTTTACTTTTGCCCCCAACAAATGCATTCTTACCCAGCTTTTCCCTTTATTGGCGTCGTTAACCTTTTCAGGGCTGGTAAAATACTTGCTCAATCCCCTCAAATGAGCCAAAAGA
>JAPXFY010000055.1:115000-120000 GCA_030674185.1 Monoplex corrugatus
TATACAGACTATAACACCACCATTGTAGTGTGCGACAATATCACTACAAATTGTAATACATCTAAACCATCCTACTACCTTAGTTCAATATGACTTTTTTATTTGTCTTCCGCTGACACTAGACATCCCAACAGGACAGACATTTTGCTCATACAAACACAGCATTATTTGCATACAGACCACAAAACCACCATTGTTGTATACAACGATATCACTACTAATTGTAATACCACACCGACACTGTCTGTTTGAAGAACGGACAAGCAGGCCAAGTCTCTTTGGAGGTCTTGTTATCCTGTCATGCCTCAGCATAAATGGGACTATTGTAGGGGTGGGAAGACTTTGTTCTACAACACCCACCCACCCACCTTCTTCAAATGACCTTTTGACCTGTACCATTTGGCCACTGAAACAGCACCTGTCATTTTTGTCTCTACAACGAAACTCATTTCCCGCGGCAACTCTTTATTGATCGTATATATTCCTCTGTGACTTGCAAATGCTGTTATCTTCCATCGAATTGTATTACACATTCTTCGCTTTTATTAATCAACTTGGAAGGAACTGAGTGTTGTAGTGGTTATTGTGAGTAAGCGATGGGGAATCTTCAGTTCATGTTGCTTAATTTTAGATAGATTTACATTGTACGTATTTTCACACAGAGACAGACAGGAGTCACTACAACATAAACAGACATAAAACAAATAGGTATACTCGTCTTCACATATACTGCCCTCTGTCTGTCTGTCTGTCTGTCTGTCTCTGTCTCTGTCTCTCTCTCTCTCTGTCTGTGTCTCTCTCTCCCCTTATCTCTCTCTCTCTCTCACACAAACACAAACAAACGCACATACACACACACATTCACAAACACACACACACACACACACACACACACACACACACACACACACACAACACACACTAACACTCACACACACTAACACACACACACACACACACACACACACACACACACACACACACACACACACACCACACACACACACACACACGCAAGCAATTACAGACACATATAAACAGACACACATGGAAGCATACACACGATAGCACTCATTTAAACAGGCTGACAGACAGACAGGCAGACACACACACACACACACACACACACACACACACACACACACACACACACACACACACACACACACACACACACACACACACACACACACGCAAGCTTTTCAGACACAGATAAAGACACACATGCAAACATACACACGATGGCACTCATTTAAACAGGCTGATATACAGACAGACAGACAGACACACACACACACACACACACACATGCAAGCAATTACAGACACATATAAACAGACACACATGCAAGCATACACATGATAGTACTCATTTAAACAGGCTGACAGACAGACAGACAAACAGATACACACACACACACACACACACACACACACACACACACACACACACACACACACACACACACACAAACATACACAAACATACACAACACAACACATACACGCAAACATACACAACACAACACAACAAACACACACACACACACGCACACACACACACACACACACACACACACACACACACACACACACACACACACACACATGCGCGCGAGCGCGCGGTGTTGACCACAGAAGGAACCAGTTTAGTAATCATTTCAACCAGCAATCATCATCATCATCACCATTAAGTGTCCTGCCGCATGGCGTTGGCGATCATGGCCCTCCATATGCATCTAACCCTTGTTGCTGCGAGCATGTCTTCCATCCTCTCTGTCCTCAGCCACTCTGCAAGTCCATCCAATATTTTTCCCTGGGTCTACCTGGTGCTCTCTTTCCCTCCAGCAAACATACAGAAAAAAAAAAGATAAAATCAACGTTAAAGGAACTGTCAGCAGAGAAAACTATTTTCGTAGTGGTACCATTAAGGTGTCTAAAGTTCAAACGTTATGCGAAACAGGACTTGTTTATGACAGTTACAATGAAAACAGCTTTAAAAGGACACAAAGATGACAATTCCTTTTCATTGTAAACGTCACTTTTATCAGCACTTGGATACTAATATGCGACACAAAGGCAAACAGAGAGAAATGCAAAGCAGTCTCGTAGCTGTTTGTCCTATAACAGCATTTCATTTTACAAACACAAATTTCCTGAGCATCACCCATTTATTGGTTATAGGTTTCGTAAATAAACCATAGACCTATGGGATTCATTGGATATGACAGTAAAATACTTTAATAACCTTTTGTTTTCTTTTGTTTTGATTCAATTTGTTTTGTTTTGTTTTCTTTTCATATCTTTTCTTTTCTCTTTTTATTTCTCAACAATAGACTGTGGACTTTATCACGTGCCAGGCGCAGTCTGTTCTACCCAAATCGTTCTCACCTTGCTGCCACAAATCCAGTTTTCCCTAACTATCATGATGTCCCTAATACTATTTTGAGTCTGGACTTGGGCTCTTCTCTTCCAAACCAAACAGCAATCATAACTATACCCACATCAGGCCCACAGGGGGTCTGCTGGGTTAATTTAACTGGTTGGCGATGCTCAGTCTCTTGACTATGACACTCCGCAGCCCAAGCTGCAGAGGGTTTTATGATTTTTTGCCAAGACAATTTTGTATACTGTAGTAAGGGAGATTATGCTGAAAGCACAGTTTAACCATTTTTCAAAGTAGATTTCTTTCCCTTCAACATAGCAGATTGTTGGAAATCTATTTTTGGTTTGTTTTTGCAGTACCCCCAAACAGAGGAATTTCGAAGAGTCAAAAGACTCTACAGGTGTACATAATCATTTTGGGGACAAAATATTCATAGAAGCAGAACTCATAGTGACTACCAGTGAAAGATGTACATCCTGTGACATGTTCAGTGCAGTTTTGTGATATGGATATTCAATGGATTACAAGCAACAGTTTGTTAAGTCATGCGTGTGTACGTATGGAACTTTTTGTTTAGCTATTTGCATGCCTTTTTCAATAGTAAACCAAAAAAAAAAGAAATCAAGCAGTCTACACAGTTAAAAAGTAGACACAATGACCTTTTTAAAACATGTATAACATGATGGGTTTATTATCGTTGGTTATTCTCCATATTTTTTTAAAATTTACCAAAAACTGTGCGTCTTGACAGTTTCAGCAGCCATTTTAGGGAGCGTCTCCAAAGAATTAACTGGTTGTGAGACCTGGCTGATATTTGATATAAGCGGCACAGACTGGAGCCTGGAGAGCCAAGGGGGTCATTTTTCATGACAGCTTGTGTCAACAAGACAACACAGGTGTACAAACCCCTCCAGCCATATGTTTACCCTCTTACCCAGTTGTCGTTTCTTGTGTCCCTAACACTCCAGATGGCAGACGACAACTCCGATCTGTGTTTGATGTTAGTGGTGGTGGAGAGGCGGCACGTGACACAGACATTGAAATAGGAACAGTGTCGGTAGTTAAGGTCATAATCTGTCCTTTTCTACTCTAACACTTTTCAGAGGGGGTAGATCGTTCGTGTGTGTAAGCTGACATGGAGACAGACATAAGTGATAGTGTCCACCATAGGAAGAGGGTCAATTGTTAAGGTCATACATAATCTGTCGTTTTCTACTCTAGCGCTTTTTTTTTTAGAGGGGATAGGTCTTTCATGTGTGTGAATAGACATGGAGATAGACATAAGTGATCATGTAACGTATACCCTGTCCATCCTGGAGTAAATAATACTGTCTACATTGGGGTGAAACTCCTAGTTTCAAATCTTACTAGGAAAATAGTAATCATTGTGGCTTTTTATTAAGGATAGGAATATAAATGGTTAAGTGTGTTTTTGGTATACAGCTCTTTCACAGGGTGGGGGTGGGGGGGAGGAGGAGGAGGAGGTTGGAGGAAGGGTGATACATGAAAAATGAATGCGCTCGATATAAAGAAGAATATCCACAACGTGGACACCATATCGTGGTAGAAATTAAAGTTCTTTGCGTCACTGTCCACACAACAGATAGACCAGAAGGCATCTGTTGGATTGTATACAGTCTGGTCACTACACAGGCGTTTGTTACATCGTGGTCTTCATGGACTGTTTGATTTGTTGTTGTTGTTGATGTTGTTGTTGTTGTTTAAACGATTGTCTGACATTTTCTCACTGTTATACTGCCAATAAATAAGGTTGGGACCACACCATCTGTATTTGATAAAATGCAAGTGATAGGTTCGTAAATGAAACCAAAACAGATCTTACAACGTTGATCGAGTTTGACTCATCAATGCATGAGAATTTACATAAATCATCAAAACATTGACTAACAGAACTGATGTTATGTAGGTTGATTAACCAGCACACCAAAGGTAATCACAGAAATGGCAATGATGTTTAAAAAGACTCAAGACATATACCAATGCTTTGAAACTGACTCTATTGTTTCACAAAAATATATTAATAAGAATATGAATATGAAGAAGCATTATTCTTTAAAATGATTTTATTTTGGGCGTTTTCTTGTAAAAATATCTAAAAATGTACTTCCCATATCTTAAAACAATATATACGAAGCAGCATTTTACTTCAAATGGTTTCATTTGGGTGTTGTCTTGACAAATAGAAATTAATATGAATATGAATATGATGTAGCGTTTTTTCACTTTAAAATGATTCTATTTGGCGTTTTCTTGTAAAGGTATCGAAAAATATACTTCCCATATTAACATTGTAAAACAATATATACGAAGCAGCATTTTCCTTCAAATGGTTTCATCTGGGTGTTGTCTTGTGAAAGTATCTAAAAATATATAGTTCCTATAAAAGTATCCTAAAACATTACCAACTTTACTTTTACCCCCAACAAATGCATTTCTTTCCCAGCTTTTCCCTTTATTGGCGTCGTTAACCTTTTCAGGGCTGATAAAAATACTTGCTCAATCCCCTCAAATGAGCCAAAAGACGAAGAAAACAATCGGCTTAGTTGTCCAGCCCAGCCCTGGTCGTCGCCAGGAGAGTGTGAACGTTGTGTTAA
>JAPXFY010000055.1:127500-130000 GCA_030674185.1 Monoplex corrugatus
CCAGACAATCTTAAAATTAAATCAGGCATGGTCCTGACACCAACCTCTCAAAGAAGAAATGAAATCTGAAAGCATCAATGGAATCTGTTACTGTCTGAAGGAATTTTTGAGATCTAGGTCGTAGAGTCTGCACGTTTTGGTGTTTACTGACATTGTTCTGTTCAGAAAATGGACATATTTTGTTATGTTGTGTTCTTTCTGTTTTCATGTCTCGTATAAGGATGTTTTGTGAGTGTCTAAATTTTTTAACAAAAAGCTGTCGTTTTTTTTAACTGTATACATTCATATTGTCTCAACCTTTGTGCTCGAGGTCTTATCCGGGTTAACAAGTTGACAAGAAACACCACGGGAGTGTAAATGGGACCTGAAGCATCAGTTCCTCGACACTCTCAAGACAATCACCTTCCAAGCTCCTGATGCCTCTTGATATTATCTCCAGCTTTGTGCTGAAGGTCTATCCAATAACAACGTTGGAATATATCAGTCTAAGTGGACAGGGTTACTCTCTCTGTAACACTCTGACGTGAAGTATGAGAATAATAATCATCATCAAATTCGGGTCGTCTGTTCGTTATGATGAAGACACACAGCATCTTCTGAGACATGGAGCAATTTTGAATATCGATATTATACGAACTAAGTAACCACAAGCTGTTATCCACCTTATTTTCTCTTATCATTCGTTTGTAAACCCTCTTTACATTGTAATTTCTGTTTTGAATTTCGCTGCTGTTACCATGACTTCACGTTGAAGTCTGAAATATCAGTGATCCATGAAGTGGATAGTAGTGATAAAAGGAGGATAGTAATGACTGAAGATGGATAGTGATGGTTGAAGGTGGGTAGTGTTTGTAGAAGGTGGATAGTGATTGAGGTGGATGGTAGTGGTTGAAGGTAGATATTGATGGTGAAAGGTGAATAGTAATGGATGAAGACGGATAGTAATGGCTGAAGGCAGATATTAATGGTTGCAGGTGGATAGTGATAGTTGAAAATGGATATTAATAGTAGAAAGTGGATAGTAATGATTAAAGGTGAATAGTGATGGTAACAGGTAGAAAGTGATTGTAAAATGTGGATAGTGATGGCAGAAGGTGGATTGTGATGGTTGAAGGTGGATAGTAATAATTGAAGATGGATAGTGATATAGAAGGTGGATTGGGGTGCTTGAAGATGGATCGTGATAGTAGAAAGTGGATAATAATGATTAAAGGTGAATAGTGATGGTAACAGTTGAGTGTTGAAAATCCAGAATAAGCATCACAAATTTCATGTCACAGAACATTTACTGATGTTATAACTGGGAAGACAAAAAATGCAGAGAATCGAAACATCGAAGTTCGAATTAAAAATAGTCTGAAGTTTTTCCTGTTTCTTTGTGAGCACACCGCACATCCAAAATAATTACCACTGCATTCAGAATCCCTCCCCTCCCTAAATAATTACAGTCCTTTGTGTTCCGATGGGCCTGATTCCATCCACATTCAGCCCCATCCATTCTGACAAAACAGGGCACCTTTCACATGATGGAGAGTTATCAATGAATACACTGACCAATCTCAGCACTCCCCTATTGTCCATTCTTCTCGTCTGGGCATAAAGCTGTCTCCCATTATATTTGAATAAGAAATATACGACCTTGGAAAGAACAGAGACACGATTCGTTACTTTGCTAGGAGATCATCAGGAGTGAAATATTGTGTCTGTACTTTTTCGATGACAGCTACAGTTTTTTTTTTCTTTCTTTTCTTCCCTAATCTCAGAATTCTTTTGTCTCCTTTCCCTGTGATTTACCTCATAAATCACTCTCACTAGATGTCTTGGCTCGTAGATAGGAGGTGACAATGACATAGGAAACAATCGAAGCAATGAACAGGATCTGCGGAGGGTGAGCATAGAATTGCTTTTGTCGCTATTCTTCTTCAATACCGGTGATAAATCAGCACTGGGCTGGATCGGATGTTGTGCATATAAACGATGATGAAAATGTCTCAGATTCTTCATGCCACAAGTATTCATGCAACAGGGATCATATGATCAATATCTTCTTCTTGTTCTTCTTGTTCTTCTTGTTCTTCTTGTTCTTGTTCTTGTTCTTGTTCTTCTTCTTGTTCTTCTTCTTCTTCTTCTTCTTCTTCTTCTTCTTCTTCTTCTTCTTCTTCTTCTTCTTCTTCTTCTTCTTCTTCTTTTTTCTTCTTAATCATCATCATCATCATCATCATCATCATCATCATCATCATCATCATCATCATCATCATCATCATCTCTCTTCTCATCTGTCTTTCCATATTCATTACAGCCATCGTCGCTGTCATCGCAATCATTATCAAGGTTTTCATCGTCGACTTCGTCATAATCAACACTGTCATGGTCGTATTATCATCCTCATTGTCATCAACATCATCATGAAGCTGCTCACCAATTTTATTATCACTACAACAGCAACAGCAGCAACACCATCACAATCACCATCAACATCAACATAATTACCACCTTCATC
>JAPXFY010000549.1:0-53932 GCA_030674185.1 Monoplex corrugatus
AGTGCGAAGGGAAGGACGCCGACGAGTGCGCTCGTTAGGGCGTGACGCCACGCGCACATCTCTTTCAACCAGCCGCTAACGCCGGGAAGGTCGTAGATAATCACTAGCTGGCACAGTAGCAAGTGATTTTCCTCCAACGAATTGTTTCTTTTCAGAAGAAAATAAACACTACTCCCACCCAATTTGCCTAAAGGGAAAGGGGCGGTGAAGCACGCTTCATTGATGCAACACAACGAGTCAAGTGATACTGCCCCAGTAGACCACTTCTTTCAATGACCTCTTAACAAGCCAGTAGTGTCCGGCTCACGGCCGAGTGATTGGGAAGAGTAACACTAACCATCCACCACGGTGCAGGTGGACAAAAGAACACTCCAACCTCTACCCGCCCCCGTCTTCTTACAGGCTGTCGGCGAGGCCAGGCGTCAACGGTAGGCAAATAAACCAGGGCCAACCACGTCAGCGCGCGCGGATGCCCGGCCGCTCGTGTCACCGTGTCAAGCAGCCACGCCTGACCACCATGTGTAAACGGTGTTTCTCAGCTGAAGCCGCCACTCGCCAGTTCTCACACACAACAATGGGCAAGCGTGCTTGGCTGCAGCTAGGCTACGACTGACGGCACGTCACAGGGAAAGCATGTCATCGCCAGGTCGTACATATCACCCGCTCTCGCCACCTCTCTCTCTCTCTTTCTGTCTGTATATGTCTTTGTGTGTGTGTGTCTTTGTGTGTGTGCACTTGGACACGCTGCCAAATATACCACTTACTGGCACTGAACATGTAACAGGCTACACAAGTCACTGAAAACGGCCACGCAAGCACGCACACCTACGCGCCCTCCTATCTACCCTCATGCTGCACTTCAACACTCAACCAACCATTATCAACAAGCACAGCCACACAACAACAACAACAAACAACAAACAATCACCCACAGCCTGCCTGCTCCATGTGTCTCCGCTGCTGCATTGCAACCAACAACACACAAAAACACACTACAACACAACACGCCAGCCCAGTCGTCGAACAACACACCCACACAATATATATATATAATGGAAAGTAATAAAACATATATAGAATGGACAGAAATCTCTCTCTCTCTCACTCTCTCTCTCTCACACACACACACACACACACACACACACACACACACACACACACACACACACACCAACACACATACACACATAGATATGTAATGAAATTACTGCATAACTATGTATTGTTTCTCTTTCACTCAAATATCTTCCAACGGCAACATTTTCAAGACAGATTTCCTAAACCACCACTGATCCATCACCTTCCAAACGGACAAAACCCTCAAACATCTGCTGCTGCTTGTCACATCCCTTTTTGTAGTTTTTTAAACATTTTTTTAGTTGTAATATTTCTTTTCAGTTGTGCTCTGTCACTTTCAGTTACCTTTCAACTGCATCATTTCTATATTGCCTATCCTCAGTACCTCTCAGTCGCCTTGTTCCCTCAATGTTCAATGCTCTGTCATTTTAGTGTCCACTTCTCTTTCACTTGACAAGACGGCCTGGCCTTCTGGAAACGTCGTCGTCTGTACTCCAAAGGATCATGTACAAACAAGGTCTTTTTTCATGTTTGCTTTTACCCTGTATCTTTTACCTCTATGTATCAGAGCTCTCCCTGTCTGTATCTTTTTGTGTGTGCGCGTGCGCGCGCGTGTGTGTGTGTCTGCAATCAATGGCAGTCACATTAATTGCCACTCATTGCCTTGTGCACACTGCTCGCTCGCTCGCTTCCTCCCTACCTTCCTCACCTGCAGATCTCATCCATGGCTTTCTTGTGCTCTCACCATCACTCCCGTCTCGGCGCTGGCATCAGCAGCAACCACCCTCCTGCGCAGTCAGCACCTCGGCCGGCGAAGGCATTAGCGGGTAAGTAGCCTGTCACTGCATCTATGTGCAAACAGTGCATTACAGTGCTCATTCAACAGTGGCTCGTGCTCTCGTCCCATTTCCTGTTAAGCACCCACCCTTCGTCCATTGCATCAGGCTAACAGTCTGACGTAAGGCGGTCTTCCCCCCTCCATGTGAACAGCATCCAACAGACAAAGCCACCAATGCTGGGTTGGCACTAGTCGAAGTGAAGCGACTCCCTTACAAAGACAGTGCCTGGCAATGGTCTTGCTGAGCACCCTGCCTTCGCGTCTGCCTGTCTCCATTGCCGTAGGCTTCCTTTCTGTTCTCTACTGTACCTGTTGTGTTGTTGTTTTTTTATTTAGTCCTTCGTTTCTGTCTTTATTTGGGGTTGGGGAAGGAGGGGGCGTTGGGGAGGGGGTTGGGGTTGTTTGTACCAATGGTGATGCAGTCCTGTACAAGCGCAGCGTGGCAGCAGGGCACATGTCTGTGCTGCTGGCTACCAGCGCTGCCACACTCGGAAGGATGTAATTGATGACACACCCCGGTAAGATCTTTGGCGTGCCTCTGACCTTCCCCTTCCAGGACCCGCACACCTCCTAGGCTGAATGTCGCACCTTTCATCGGAACGCCCGACTGCCAAGTTTGGTGCAGATCCCTTGAGGGACGGCGAGATACGGCTGGCCCCAAAATGCCGT
Organism: Monoplex corrugatus; assembly: GCA_030674185.1. NCBI lineage: Eukaryota > Metazoa > Mollusca > Gastropoda > Littorinimorpha > Ranellidae > Monoplex > Monoplex corrugatus. The sequence continues at coordinate 2,585 of JAPXFY010000549.1, forward strand.
TTTAACAACCCCGTGGTTTTGGTTGGCCACCGTACACCACGCACTACGTAGTACGTATGTATGTAGTAGAGCGACGGGAAGGACGCCGACGAGTGCACTTCTTAGGGCGTGAGGCCACGCGCTCATCTCATTCATCCATCCGCTTACGTCGGGAAGGTCGTAGATAATCACTTGCCGGCACAGTAGCAATTGATTGTCGTCCAACAAATTGTTTCTTTTCAGAAGAAAATAAACACTACTCCCACCCTCACTTGGCTAACGGGAAAGGGACGGTGACGCACGCTTCATTGACGCAACACGAGTCAAGCGATACTGCCCCAGGAGACCACAAGTTTCAATGACCTCTTAAGAAGCCAGTAGTGTCCGGGTCACGGCCGAGTGATTGGGAAGAGTAACACTTAACCATCGAGCACGGTGCAGGTGGACAAAAGAACACCCCAACCTCTACCCGCCCCGTCTTCTTATAGGGTGGCGGCGAGGCTAGGCGTCAAGTTAGGCAATTAAACCAAGGCCAACCACATCACCGGCGGCGGATGACCGGCAGCTCGAGTCACCGTGTCATGCAGCCAGGCCTGACCAGCATGTGTAAACAGGGCTTTTCAGCCGTAGCCGCCAACCCCTGTGGTCAGGTCACACACAACAATGGGCAAGCGTGCTTGGCTGCAGGTAGGATACGACTGATGGCACGTCACAGGGGCATCATGTCACGGGTACGTCGTAGATATCACCCGCTCTCGCCACCTCTGTCTTCGCGTCTGCCTGTCTCCATTGCCGTAGGCTTCCTTTCTGTTCTCTACTGTACCTGTTGTTGTTGTTGTTTTTTATTTAGTCCTTCTTTCTGTCTTTATTTGGGGTTGGGGAAGGAGGGGGCGTTGGGGAGGGGGTTGGGCTTGTCTGTGCCAATGGTGATGCAGTCCTGCACAAGCGCAGCGTGGCAGCAGGGCACGTGTCTGTGCTGCCGACTCCCAGCGCTGCCACTGTCGGAAGGATGTAATTGATGACACACCCCGGTAAGATCTTTGGCGTGCCTCTGACCTTCCCCTTCCAGGACCCGCACACCTCCTAGGCTGAATGTCGCACCTTTCAACGGAGCGCACGACTGCCAAGTTGGGTGCAGATCCCTTGAGGGGATGGCGAGATACGGCTGGCCCAAAAATGCCGTTTTAACAACCCCGTGGTTTTGGTTGGCCACCGTACACCACACGCACTACGTAGTACGTATGTATATATGTAGTAGTGCGAAGGGAAGGACGCCGACGAGTGCGCTCGTTAGGGCGTGACGCCACGCGCACATCTCTTTCAACCAGCCGCTAACGCCGGGAAGGTCGTAGATAATCACTAGCTGGCACAGTAGCAAGTGATTTTCCTCCAACGAATTGTTTCTTTTCAGAAGAAAATAAACACTACTCCCACCCAATTTGCCTAAAGGGAAAGGGGCGGTGAAGCACGCTTCATTGATGCAACACAACGAGTCAAGTGATACTGCCCCAGTAGACCACTTCTTTCAATGACCTCTTAACAAGCCAGTAGTGTCCGGCTCACGGCCGAGTGATTGGGAAGAGTAACACTAACCATCCACCACGGTGCAGGTGGACAAAAGAACACTCCAACCTCTACCCGCCCCGTCTTCTTACAGGCTGTCGGCGAGGCCAGGCGTCAACGGTAGGCAAATAAACCAGGGCCAACCACGTCAGCGGCGGCGGATGCCCGGCCGCTCGTGTCACCGTGTCAAGCAGCCACGCCTGACCACCATGTGTAAACGGTGTTTCTCAGCTGAAGCCGCCACTCGCCAGTTCTCACACACAACAATGGGCAAGCGTGCTTGGCTGCAGCTAGGCTACGACTGACGGCACGTCACAGGGAAAGCATGTCATCGCCAGGTCGTACATATCACCCGCTCTCGCCACCTCTCTCTCTCTCTTTCTGTCTGTATATGTCTTTGTGTGTGTGTGTCTTTGTGTGTGTGCACTTGGACACGCTGCCAAATATACCACTTACTGGCACTGAACATGTAACAGGCTACACAAGTCACTGAAAACGGCCACGCAAGCACGCACACCTACGCGCCCTCCTATCTACCCTCATGCTGCACTTCAACACTCAACCAACCATTATCAACAAGCACAGCCACACAACAACAACAACAAACAACAACAATCACCCACAGCCTGCCTGCTCCATGTGTCTCCGCTGCTGCATTGCAACCAACAACACACAAAAACACACTACAACACAACACGCCAGCCCAGTCGTCGAACAACACACCCACACAATATATATATATAATGGAAAGTAATAAAACATATATAGAATGGACAGAAATCTCTCTCTCTCTCACTCTCTCTCTCTACACACACACACACACACACACACACACACACACACACACACACACACACACACACACATACACACATAGATATGTAATGAAATTACTGCATAACTATGTATTGTTTCTCTTTCACTCAAATATCTTCCAACGGCAACATTTTCAAGACAGATTTCCTAAACCACCACTGATCCATCACCTTCCAAACGGACAAAACCCTCAAACATCTGCTGCTGCTTGTCACATCCCTTTTTGTAGTTTTTTAAACATTTTTTTAGTTGTAATATTTCTTTTCAGTTGTGCTCTGTCACTTTCAGTTACCTTTCAACTGCATCATTTCTATATTGCCTATCCTCAGTACCTCTCAGTCGCCTTGTTCCCTCAATGTTCAATGCTCTGTCATTTTAGTGTCCACTTCTCTTTCACTTGACAAGACGGCCTGGCCTTCTGGAAACGTCGTCGTCTGTACTCCAAAGGATCATGTACAAACAAGGTCTTTTTTCATGTTTGCTTTTACCCTGTATCTTTTACCTCTATGTATCAGAGCTCTCCCTGTCTGTATCTTTTTGTGTGTGCGCGTGCGCGCGCGTGTGTGTGTGTCTGCAATCAATGGCAGTCACATTAATTGCCACTCATTGCCTTGTGCACACTGCTCGCTCGCTCGCTTCCTCCCTACCTTCCTCACCTGCAGATCTCATCCATGGCTTTCTTGTGCTCTCACCATCACTCCCGTCTCGGCGCTGGCATCAGCAGCAACCACCCTCCTGCGCAGTCAGCACCTCGGCCGGCGAAGGCATTAGCGGGTAAGTAGCCTGTCACTGCATCTATGTGCAAACAGTGCATTACAGTGCTCATTCAACAGTGGCTCGTGCTCTCGTCCCATTTCCTGTTAAGCACCCACCCTTCGTCCATTGCATCAGGCTAACAGTCTGACGTAAGGCGGTCTTCCCCCTCCCATGTGAACAGCATCCAACAGACAAAGCCACCAATGCTGGGTTGGCACTAGTCGAAGTGAAGCGACTCCCTTACAAAGACAGTGCCTGGCAATGGTCTTGCTGAGCACCCTGCCTTCGCGTCTGCCTGTCTCCATTGCCGTAGGCTTCCTTTCTGTTCTCTACTGTACCTGTTGTTGTTGTTGTTTTTTATTTAGTCCTTCGTTTCTGTCTTTATTTGGGGTTGGGGAAGGAGGGGGCGTTGGGGAGGGGGTTGGGGTTGTTTGTACCAATGGTGATGCAGTCCTGTACAAGCGCAGCGTGGCAGCAGGGCACATGTCTGTGCTGCTGGCTACCAGCGCTGCCACACTCGGAAGGATGTAATTGATGACACACCCCGGTAAGATCTTTGGCGTGCCTCTGACCTTCCCCTTCCAGGACCCGCACACCTCCTAGGCTGAATGTCGCACCTTTCATCGGAACGCCCGACTGCCAAGTTTGGTGCAGATCCCTTGAGGGGACGGCGAGATACGGCTGGCCCCAAAATGCCGTTTTAACAACCCCGTGGTTTTGGTTGGCCACCGTACACCACGCACTACGTAGTACGTATGTATGTAGTAGAGCGACGGGAAGGACGCCGACGAGTGCACTTCTTAGGGCGTGAGGCCACGCGCTCATCTCATTCATCCATCCGCTTACGTCGGGAAGGTCGTAGATAATCACTTGCCGGCACAGTAGCAATTGATTGTCGTCCAACAAATTGTTTCTTTTCAGAAGAAAATAAACACTACTCCCACCCTCACTTGGCTAACGGGAAAGGGACGGTGACGCACGCTTCATTGACGCAACACGAGTCAAGCGATACTGCCCCAGGAGACCACAAGTTTCAATGACCTCTTAAGAAGCCAGTAGTGTCCGGGTCACGGCCGAGTGATTGGGAAGAGTAACACTTAACCATCGAGCACGGTGCAGGTGGACAAAAGAACACCCCAACCTCTACCCGCCCCGTCTTCTTATAGGGTGGCGGCGAGGCTAGGCGTCAAGTTAGGCAATTAAACCAAGGCCAACCACATCACCGGCGGCGGATGACCGGCAGCTCGAGTCACCGTGTCATGCAGCCAGGCCTGACCAGCATGTGTAAACAGGGCTTTTCAGCCGTAGCCGCCAACCCCTGTGGTCAGGTCACACACAACAATGGGCAAGCGTGCTTGGCTGCAGGTAGGATACGACTGATGGCACGTCACAGGGGCATCATGTCACGGGTACGTCGTAGATATCACCCGCTCTCGCCACCTCTGTCTTCGCGTCTGCCTGTCTCCATTGCCGTAGGCTTCCTTTCTGTTCTCTACTGTACCTGTTGTTGTTGTTGTTTTTTATTTAGTCCTTCCTTTCTGTCTTTATTTGGGGTTGGGGAAGGAGGGGGCGTTGGGGAGGGGGTTGGGCTTGTCTGTGCCAATGGTGATGCAGTCCTGCACAAGCGCAGCGTGGCAGCAGGGCACGTGTCTGTGCTGCCGACTCCCAGCGCTGCCACTGTCGGAAGGATGTAATTGATGACACACCCCGGTAAGATCTTTGGCGTGCCTCTGACCTTCCCCTTCCAGGACCCGCACACCTCCTAGGCTGAATGTCGCACCTTTCAACGGAGCGCACGACTGCCAAGTTGGGTGCAGATCCCTTGAGGGATGGCGAGATACGGCTGGCCCAAAAATGCCGTTTTAACAACCCCGTGGTTTTGGTTGGCCACCGTACACCACACGCACTACGTAGTACGTATGTATATATGTAGTAGTGCGAAGGGAAGGACGCCGACGAGTGCGCTCGTTAGGGCGTGACGCCACGCGCACATCTCTTTCAACCAGCCGCTAACGCCGGAAGGTCGTAGATAATCACTAGCTGGCACAGTAGCAAGTGATTTTCCTCCAACGAATTGTTTCTTTTCAGAAGAAAATAAACACTACTCCCACCCAATTTGCCTAAAGGGAAAGGGGCGGTGAAGCACGCTTCATTGATGCAACACAACGAGTCAAGTGATACTGCCCCAGTAGACCACTTCTTTCAATGACCTCTTAACAAGCCAGTAGTGTCCGGCTCACGGCCGAGTGATTGGGAAGAGTAACACTAACCATCCACCACGGTGCAGGTGGACAAAAGAACACTCCAACCTCTACCCGCCCCGTCTTCTTACAGGCTGTCGGCGAGGCCAGGCGTCAACGGTAGGCAAATAAACCAGGGCCAACCACGTCAGCGGCGGCGGATGCCCGGCCGCTCGTGTCACCGTGTCAAGCAGCCACGCCTGACCACCATGTGTAAACGGTGTTTCTCAGCTGAAGCCGCCACTCGCCAGTTCTCACACACAACAATGGGCAAGCGTGCTTGGCTGCAGCTAGGCTACGACTGACGGCACGTCACAGGGAAAGCATGTCATCGCCAGGTCGTACATATCACCCGCTCTCGCCACCTCTCTCTCTCTCTTTCTGTCTGTATATGTCTTTGTGTCTGTGTGTCTTTGTGTGTGTGCACTTGGACACGCTGCCAAATATACCACTTACTGGCACTGAACATGTAACAGGCTACACAAGTCACTGAAAACGGCCACGCAAGCACGCACACCTACGCGCCCTCCTATCTACCCTCATGCTGCACTTCAACACTCAACCAACCATTATCAACAAGCACAGCCACACAACAACAACAACAAACAACAACAATCACCCACAGCCTGCCTGCTCCATGTGTCTCCGCTGCTGCATTGCAACCAACAACACACAAAAACACACTACAACACAACACGCCAGCCCAGGTCGTCGAACAACACACCCACACAATATATATATATAAATGGAAAGTAATAAAACATATATAGAATGGACAGAAATCTCTCTCCTCTCCTCTCACTCTCTCACATCCTCACACACACACACACACACACACACACACACACACACACACACACACACACACACACACACACACATACACACATAGATATGTAATGAAATTACTGCATAACTATGTATTGTTTCTCTTTCACTCAAATATCTTCCAACGGCAACATTTTCAAGACAGATTTCCTAAACCACCACTGATCCATCACCTTCCAAACGGACAAAACCCTCAAACATCTGCTGCTGCTTGTCACATCCCTTTTTGTAGTTTTTTAAACATTTTTTTAGTTGTAATATTTCTTTTCAGTTGTGCTCTGTCACTTTCAGTTACCTTTCAACTGCATCATTTCTATATTGCCTATCCTCAGTACCTCTCAGTCGCCTTGTTCCCTCAATGTTCAATGCTCTGTCATTTTAGTGTCCACTTCTCTTTCACTTGACAAGACGGCCTGGCCTTCTGGAAACGTCGTCGTCTGTACTCCAAAGGATCATGTACAAACAAGGTCTTTTTTCATGTTTGCTTTTACCCTGTATCTTTTACCTCTATGTATCAGAGCTCTCCCTGTCTGTATCTTTTTGTGTGTGCGCGTGCGCGCGCGTGTGTGTGTGTCTGCAATCAATGGCAGTCACATTAATTGCCACTCATTGCCTTGTGCACACTGCTCGCTCGCTCGCTTCCTCCCTACCTTCCTCACCTGCAGATCTCATCCATGGCTTTCTTGTGCTCTCACCATCACTCCCGTCTCGGCGCTGGCATCAGCAGCAACCACCCTCCTGCGCAGTCAGCACCTCGGCCGGCGAAGGCATTAGCGGGTAAGTAGCCTGTCACTGCATCTATGTGCAAACAGTGCATTACAGTGCTCATTCAACAGTGGCTCGTGCTCTCGTCCCATTTCCTGTTAAGCACCCACCCTTCGTCCATTGCATCAGGCTAACAGTCTGACGTAAGGCGGTCTTCCCCCTCCCATGTGAACAGCATCCAACAGACAAAGCCACCAATGCTGGGTTGGCACTAGTCGAAGTGAAGCGACTCCCTTACAAAGACAGTGCCTGGCAATGGTCTTGCTGAGCACCCTGCCTTCGCGTCTGCCTGTCTCCATTGCCGTAGGCTTCCTTTCTGTTCTCTACTGTACCTGTTGTTGTTGTTGTTTTTTATTTAGTCCTTCGTTTCTGTCTTTATTTGGGGTTGGGGAAGGAGGGGGCGTTGGGGAGGGGGTTGGGGTTGTTTGTACCAATGGTGATGCAGTCCTGTACAAGCGCAGCGTGGCAGCAGGGCACATGTCTGTGCTGCTGGCTACCAGCGCTGCCACACTCGGAAGGATGTAATTGATGACACACCCCGGTAAGATCTTTGGCGTGCCTCTGACCTTCCCCTTCCAGGACCCGCACACCTCCTAGGCTGAATGTCGCACCTTTCATCGGAACGCCCGACTGCCAAGTTTGGTGCAGATCCCTTGAGGGGACGGCGAGATACGGCTGGCCCCAAAATGCCGTTTTAACAACCCCGTGGTTTTGGTTGGCCACCGTACACCACGCACTACGTAGTACGTATGTATGTAGTAGAGCGACGGGAAGGACGCCGACGAGTGCACTTCTTAGGGCGTGAGGCCACGCGCTCATCTCATTCATCCATCCGCTTACGTCGGGAAGGTCGTAGATAATCACTTGCCGGCACAGTAGCAATTGATTGTCGTCCAACAAATTGTTTCTTTTCAGAAGAAAATAAACACTACTCCCACCCTCACTTGGCTAACGGGAAAGGGACGGTGACGCACGCTTCATTGACGCAACACGAGTCAAGCGATACTGCCCCAGGAGACCACAAGTTTCAATGACCTCTTAAGAAGCCAGTAGTGTCCGGGTCACGGCCGAGTGATTGGGAAGAGTAACACTTAACCATCGAGCACGGTGCAGGTGGACAAAAGAACACCCCAACCTCTACCCGCCCCGTCTTCTTATAGGGTGGCGGCGAGGCTAGGCGTCAAGTTAGGCAATTAAACCAAGGCCAACCACATCACCGGCGGCGGATGACCGGCAGCTCGAGTCACCGTGTCATGCAGCCAGGCCTGACCAGCATGTGTAAACAGGGCTTTTCAGCCGTAGCCGCCAACCCCTGTGGTCAGGTCACACACAACAATGGGCAAGCGTGCTTGGCTGCAGGTAGGATACGACTGATGGCACGTCACAGGGGCATCATGTCACGGGTACGTCGTAGATATCACCGCGTCTCGCCACCTCTGTCTTCGCGTCTGCCTGTCTCCATTGCCGTAGGCTTCCTTTCTGTTCTCTACTGTACCTGTTGTTGTTGTTGTTTTTTATTTAGTCCTTCTTTCTGTCTTTATTTGGGGTTGGGGAAGGAGGGGGCGTTGGGGAGGGGGTTGGGCTTGTCTGTGCCAATGGTGATGCAGTCCTGCACAAGCGCAGCGTGGCAGCAGGGCACGTGTCTGTGCTGCCGACTCCCAGCGCTGCCACTGTCGGAAGGATGTAATTGATGACACACCCCGGTAAGATCTTTGGCGTGCCTCTGACCTTCCCCTTCCAGGACCCGCACACCTCCTAGGCTGAATGTCGCACCTTTCAACGGAGCGCACGACTGCCAAGTTGGGTGCAGATCCCTTGAGGGGATGGCGAGATACGGCTGGCCCAAAAATGCCGTTTTAACAACCCCGTGGTTTTGGTTGGCCACCGTACACCACACGCACTACGTAGTACGTATGTATATATGTAGTAGTGCGAAGGGAAGGACGCCGACGAGTGCGCTCGTTAGGGCGTGACGCCACGCGCACATCTCTTTCAACCAGCCGCTAACGCCGGGAAGGTCGTAGATAATCACTAGCTGGCACAGTAGCAAGTGATTTTCCTCCAACGAATTGTTTCTTTTCAGAAGAAAATAAACACTACTCCCACCCAATTTGCCTAAAGGGAAAGGGGCGGTGAAGCACGCTTCATTGATGCAACACAACGAGTCAAGTGATACTGCCCCAGTAGACCACTTCTTTCAATGACCTCTTAACAAGCCAGTAGTGTCCGGCTCACGGCCGAGTGATTGGGAAGAGTAACACTAACCATCCACCACGGTGCAGGTGGACAAAAGAACACTCCAACCTCTACCCCCGCCCCGTCTTCTTACAGGCTGTCGGCGAGGCCAGGCGTCAACGGTAGGCAAATAAACCAGGGCCAACCACGTCAGCGGCGGCGGATGCCCGGCCGCTCGTGTCACCGTGTCAAGCAGCCACGCCTGACCACCATGTGTAAACGGTGTTTCTCAGCTGAAGCCGCCACTCGCCAGTTCTCACACACAACAATGGGCAAGCGTGCTTGGCTGCAGCTAGGCTACGACTGACGGCACGTCACAGGGAAAGCATGTCATCGCCAGGTCGTACATATCACCCGCTCTCGCCACCTCTCTCTCTCTCTTTCTGTCTGTATATGTCTTTGTGTGTGTGTGTCTTTGTGTGTGTGCACTTGGACACGCTGCCAAATATACCACTTACTGGCACTGAACATGTAACAGGCTACACAAGTCACTGAAAACGGCCACGCAAGCACGCACACCTACGCGCCCTCCTATCTACCCTCATGCTGCACTTCAACACTCAACCAACCATTATCAACAAGCACAGCCACACAACAACAACAACAAACAACAACAATCACCCACAGCCTGCCTGCTCCATGTGTCTCCGCTGCTGCATTGCAACCAACAACACACAAAAACACACTACAACACAACACGCCAGCCCAGGTCGTCGAACAACACACCCACACAATATATATATATAATGGAAAGTAATAAAACATATATAGAATGGACAGAAATCTCTCTCTCTCTCACTCTCTCTCTCTACACACACACACACACACACACACACACACACACACACACACCACACACACACACACACCACAACACACATAGATATGTAATGAAATTACTGCATAACTATGTATTGTTTCTCTTTCACTCAAATATCTTCCAACGGCAACATTTTCAAGACAGATTTCCTAAACCACCACTGATCCATCACCTTCCAAACGGACAAAACCCTCAAACATCTGCTGCTGCTTGTCACATCCCTTTTTGTAGTTTTTTAAACATTTTTTTAGTTGTAATATTTCTTTTCAGTTGTGCTCTGTCACTTTCAGTTACCTTTCAACTGCATCATTTCTATATTGCCTATCCTCAGTACCTCTCAGTCGCCTTGTTCCCTCAATGTTCAATGCTCTGTCATTTTAGTGTCCACTTCTCTTTCACTTGACAAGACGGCCTGGCCTTCTGGAAACGTCGTCGTCTGTACTCCAAAGGATCATGTACAAACAAGGTCTTTTTTCATGTTTGCTTTTACCCTGTATCTTTTACCTCTATGTATCAGAGCTCTCCCTGTCTGTATCTTTTTGTGTGTGCGCGTGCGCGCGCGTGTGTGTGTGTCTGCAATCAATGGCAGTCACATTAATTGCCACTCATTGCCTTGTGCACACTGCTCGCTCGCTCGCTTCCTCCCTACCTTCCTCACCTGCAGATCTCATCCATGGCTTTCTTGTGCTCTCACCATCACTCCCGTCTCGGCGCTGGCATCAGCAGCAACCACCCTCCTGCGCAGTCAGCACCTCGGCCGGCGAAGGCATTAGCGGGTAAGTAGCCTGTCACTGCATCTATGTGCAAACAGTGCATTACAGTGCTCATTCAACAGTGGCTCGTGCTCTCGTCCCATTTCCTGTTAAGCACCCACCCTTCGTCCATTGCATCAGGCTAACAGTCTGACGTAAGGCGGTCTTCCCCCTCCCATGTGAACAGCATCCAACAGACAAAGCCACCAATGCTGGGTTGGCACTAGTCGAAGTGAAGCGACTCCCTTACAAAGACAGTGCCTGGCAATGGTCTTGCTGAGCACCCTGCCTTCGCGTCTGCCTGTCTCCATTGCCGTAGGCTTCCTTTCTGTTCTCTACTGTACCTGTTGTTGTTGTTGTTTTTTATTTAGTCCTTCGTTTCTGTCTTTATTTGGGGTTGGGGAAGGAGGGGGCGTTGGGGAGGGGTTGGGGTTGTTTGTACCAATGGTGATGCAGTCCTGTACAAGCGCAGCGTGGCAGCAGGGCACATGTCTGTGCTGCTGGCTACCAGCGCTGCCACACTCGGAAGGATGTAATTGATGACACACCCCGGTAAGATCTTTGGCGTGCCTCTGACCTTCCCCTTCCAGGACCCGCACACCTCCTAGGCTGAATGTCGCACCTTTCATCGGAACGCCCGACTGCCAAGTTTGGTGCAGATCCCTTGAGGGGACGGCGAGATACGGCTGGCCCCAAAATGCCGTTTTAACAACCCCGTGGTTTTGGTTGGCCACCGTACACCACGCACTACGTAGTACGTATGTATGTATGTAGTAGAGCGACGGGAAGGACGCCGACGAGTGCACTTCTTAGGGCGTGAGGCCACGCGCTCATCTCATTCATCCATCCGCTTACGTCGGGAAGGTCGTAGATAATCACTTGCCGGCACAGTAGCAATTGATTGTCGTCCAACAAATTGTTTCTTTTCAGAAGAAAATAAACACTACTCCCACCCTCACTTGGCTAACGGGAAAGGGACGGTGACGCACGCTTCATTGACGCAACACGAGTCAAGCGATACTGCCCCAGGAGACCACAAGTTTCAATGACCTCTTAAGAAGCCAGTAGTGTCCGGGTCACGGCCGAGTGATTGGGAAGAGTAACACTTAACCATCGAGCACGGTGCAGGTGGACAAAAGAACACCCCAACCTCTACCCGCCCCGTCTTCTTATAGGGTGGCGGCGAGGCTAGGCGTCAAGTTAGGCAATTAAACCAAGGCCAACCACATCACCGGCGGCGGATGACCGGCAGCTCGAGTCACCGTGTCATGCAGCCAGGCCTGACCAGCATGTGTAAACAGGGCTTTTCAGCCGTAGCCGCCAACCCCTGTGGTCAGGTCACACACAACAATGGGCAAGCGTGCTTGGCTGCAGGTAGGATACGACTGATGGCACGTCACAGGGGCATCATGTCACGGGTACGTCGTAGATATCACCCGCTCTCGCCACCTCTGTCTTCGCGTCTGCCTGTCTCCATTGCCGTAGGCTTCCTTTCTGTTCTCTACTGTACCTGTTGTTGTTGTTGTTTTTTATTTAGTCCTTCCTTTCTGTCTTTATTTGGGGTTGGGGAAGGAGGGGCGTTGGGGAGGGGGTTGGGCTTGTCTGTGCCAATGGTGATGCAGTCCTGCACAAGCGCAGCGTGGCAGCAGGGCACGTGTCTGTGCTGCCGACTCCCAGCGCTGCCACTGTCGGAAGGATGTAATTGATGACACACCCCGGTAAGATCTTTGGCGTGCCTCTGACCTTCCCCTTCCAGGACCCGCACACCTCCTAGGCTGAATGTCGCACCTTTCAACGGAGCGCACGACTGCCAAGTTGGGTGCAGATCCCTTGAGGGATGGCGAGATACGGCTGGCCCAAAAATGCCGTTTTAACAACCCCGTGGTTTTGGTTGGCCACCGTACACCACACGCACTACGTAGTACGTATGTATATATGTAGTAGTGCGAAGGGAAGGACGCCGACGAGTGCGCTCGTTAGGGCGTGACGCCACGCGCACATCTCTTTCAACCAGCCGCTAACGCCGGGAAGGTCGTAGATAATCACTAGCTGGCACAGTAGCAAGTGATTTTCCTCCAACGAATTGTTTCTTTTCAGAAGAAAATAAACACTACTCCCACCCAATTTGCCTAAAGGGAAAGGGGCGGTGAAGCACGCTTCATTGATGCAACACAACGAGTCAAGTGATACTGCCCCAGTAGACCACTTCTTTCAATGACCTCTTAACAAGCCAGTAGTGTCCGGCTCACGGCCGAGTGATTGGGAAGAGTAACACTAACCATCCACCACGGTGCAGGTGGACAAAAGAACACTCCAACCTCTACCCGCCCCCCGTCTTCTTACAGGCTGTCGGCGAGGCCAGGCGTCAACGGTAGGCAAATAAACCAGGGCCAACCACGTCAGCGGCGGCGGATGCCCGGCCGCTCGTGTCACCGTGTCAAGCAGCCACGCCTGACCACCATGTGTAAACGGTGTTTCTCAGCTGAAGCCGCCACTCGCCAGTTCTCACACACAACAATGGGCAAGCGTGCTTGGCTGCAGCTAGGCTACGACTGACGGCACGTCACAGGGAAAGCATGTCATCGCCAGGTCGTACATATCACCCGCTCTCGCCACCTCTCTCTCTCTCTTTCTGTCTGTATATGTCTTTGTGTTGTGTGTCTTTGTGTGTGTGCACTTGGACACGCTGCCAAATATACCACTTACTGGCACTGAACATGTAACAGGCTACACAAGTCACTGAAAACGGCCACGCAAGCACGCACACCTACGCGCCCTCCTATCTACCCTCATGCTGCACTTCAACACTCAACCAACCATTATCAACAAGCACAGCCACACAACAACAACAACAAACAACAACAATCACCCACAGCCTGCCTGCTCCATGTGTCTCCGCTGCTGCATTGCAACCAACAACACACAAAAACACACTACAACACAACACGCCAGCCCAGTCGTCGAACAACACACCACACACAATATATATATATAATGGAAAGTAATAAAACATATATAGAATGGACAGAAATCTCTCTCTCTCTCACTCTCTCTCTCTACACACACACACACACACACACACACACACACACACACACACACACACACACACACACACATACACACATAGATATGTAATGAAATTACTGCATAACTATGTATTGTTTCTCTTTCACTCAAATATCTTCCAACGGCAACATTTTCAAGACAGATTTCCTAAACCACCACTGATCCATCACCTTCCAAACGGACAAAACCCTCAAACATCTGCTGCTGCTTGTCACATCCCTTTTTGTAGTTTTTTAAACATTTTTTTAGTTGTAATATTTCTTTTCAGTTGTGCTCTGTCACTTTCAGTTACCTTTCAACTGCATCATTTCTATATTGCCTATCCTCAGTACCTCTCAGTCGCCTTGTTCCCTCAATGTTCAATGCTCTGTCATTTTAGTGTCCACTTCTCTTTCACTTGACAAGACGGCCTGGCCTTCTGGAAACGTCGTCGTCTGTACTCCAAAGGATCATGTACAAACAAGGTCTTTTTTCATGTTTGCTTTTACCCTGTATCTTTTACCTCTATGTATCAGAGCTCTCCCTGTCTGTATCTTTTTGTGTGTGCGCGTGCGCGCGCGTGTGTGTGTGTCTGCAATCAATGGCAGTCACATTAATTGCCACTCATTGCCTTGTGCACACTGCTCGCTCGCTCGCTTCCTCCCTACCTTCCTCACCTGCAGATCTCATCCATGGCTTTCTTGTGCTCTCACCATCACTCCCGTCTCGGCGCTGGCATCAGCAGCAACCACCCTCCTGCGCAGTCAGCACCTCGGCCGGCGAAGGCATTAGCGGGTAAGTAGCCTGTCACTGCATCTATGTGCAAACAGTGCATTACAGTGCTCATTCAACAGTGGCTCGTGCTCTCGTCCCATTTCCTGTTAAGCACCCACCCTTCGTCCATTGCATCAGGCTAACAGTCTGACGTAAGGCGGTCTTCCCCCTCCCATGTGAACAGCATCCAACAGACAAAGCCACCAATGCTGGGTTGGCACTAGTCGAAGTGAAGCGACTCCCTTACAAAGACAGTGCCTGGCAATGGTCTTGCTGAGCACCCTGCCTTCGCGTCTGCCTGTCTCCATTGCCGTAGGCTTCCTTTCTGTTCTCTACTGTACCTGTTGTTGTTGTTGTTTTTTATTTAGTCCTTCGTTTCTGTCTTTATTTGGGGTTGGGGAAGGAGGGGGCGTTGGGGAGGGGGTTGGGGTTGTTTGTACCAATGGTGATGCAGTCCTGTACAAGCGCAGCGTGGCAGCAGGGCACATGTCTGTGCTGCTGGCTACCAGCGCTGCCACACTCGGAAGGATGTAATTGATGACACACCCCGGTAAGATCTTTGGCGTGCCTCTGACCTTCCCCTTCCAGGACCCGCACACCTCCTAGGCTGAATGTCGCACCTTTCATCGGAACGCCCGACTGCCAAGTTTGGTGCAGATCCCTTGAGGGGACGGCGAGATACGGCTGGCCCCAAAATGCCGTTTTAACAACCCCGTGGTTTTGGTTGGCCACCGTACACCACGCACTACGTAGTACGTATGTATGTAGTAGAGCGACGGGAAGGACGCCGACGAGTGCACTTCTTAGGGCGTGAGGCCACGCGCTCATCTCATTCATCCATCCGCTTACGTCGGGAAGGTCGTAGATAATCACTTGCCGGCACAGTAGCAATTGATTGTCGTCCAACAAATTGTTTCTTTTCAGAAGAAAATAAACACTACTCCCACCCTCACTTGGCTAACGGGAAAGGGACGGTGACGCACGCTTCATTGACGCAACACGAGTCAAGCGATACTGCCCCAGGAGACCACAAGTTTCAATGACCTCTTAAGAAGCCAGTAGTGTCCGGGTCACGGCCGAGTGATTGGGAAGAGTAACACTTAACCATCGAGCACGGTGCAGGTGGACAAAAGAACACCCCAACCTCTACCCGCCCCGTCTTCTTATAGGGTGGCGGCGAGGCTAGGCGTCAAGTTAGGCAATTAAACCAAGGCCAACCACATCACCGGCGGCGGATGACCGGCAGCTCGAGTCACCGTGTCATGCAGCCAGGCCTGACCAGCATGTGTAAACAGGGCTTTTCAGCCGTAGCCGCCAACCCCTGTGGTCAGGTCACACACAACAATGGGCAAGCGTGCTTGGCTGCAGGTAGGATACGACTGATGGCACGTCACAGGGGCATCATGTCACGGGTACGTCGTAGATATCACCCGCTCTCGCCACCTCTGTCTTCGCGTCTGCCTGTCTCCATTGCCGTAGGCTTCCTTTCTGTTCTCTACTGTACCTGTTGTTGTTGTTGTTTTTTATTTAGTCCTTCCTTTCTGTCTTTATTTGGGGTTGGGGAAGGAGGGGGCGTTGGGGAGGGGTTGGGCTTGTCTGTGCCAATGGTGATGCAGTCCTGCACAAGCGCAGCGTGGCAGCAGGGCACGTGTCTGTGCTGCCGACTCCCAGCGCTGCCACTGTCGGAAGGATGTAATTGATGACACACCCCGGTAAGATCTTTGGCGTGCCTCTGACCTTCCCCTTCCAGGACCCGCACACCTCCTAGGCTGAATGTCGCACCTTTCAACGGAGCGCACGACTGCCAAGTTGGGTGCAGATCCCTTGAGGGATGGCGAGATACGGCTGGCCCAAAAATGCCGTTTTAACAACCCCGTGGTTTTGGTTGGCCACCGTACACCACACGCACTACGTAGTACGTATGTATATATGTAGTAGTGCGAAGGGAAGGACGCCGACGAGTGCGCTCGTTAGGGCGTGACGCCACGCGCACATCTCTTTCAACCAGCCGCTAACGCCGGGAAGGTCGTAGATAATCACTAGCTGGCACAGTAGCAAGTGATTTTCCTCCAACGAATTGTTTCTTTTCAGAAGAAAATAAACACTACTCCCACCCAATTTGCCTAAAGGGAAAGGGGCGGTGAAGCACGCTTCATTGATGCAACACAACGAGTCAAGTGATACTGCCCCAGTAGACCACTTCTTTCAATGACCTCTTAACAAGCCAGTAGTGTCCGGCTCACGGCCGAGTGATTGGGAAGAGTAACACTAACCATCCACCACGGTGCAGGTGGACAAAAGAACACTCCAACCTCTACCCGCCCCGCCCCGTCTTCTTACAGGCTGTCGGCGAGGCCAGGCGTCAACGGTAGGCAAATAAACCAGGGCCAACCACGTCAGCGGCGGCGGATGCCCGGCCGCTCGTGTCACCGTGTCAAGCAGCCACGCCTGACCACCATGTGTAAACGGTGTTTCTCAGCTGAAGCCGCCACTCGCCAGTTCTCACACACAACAATGGGCAAGCGTGCTTGGCTGCAGCTAGGCTACGACTGACGGCACGTCACAGGGAAAGCATGTCATCGCCAGGTCGTACATATCACCCGCTCTCGCCACCTCTCTCTCTCTCTTTCTGTCTGTATATGTCTTTGTGTGTGTGTGTCTTTGTGTGTGTGCACTTGGACACGCTGCCAAATATACCACTTACTGGCACTGAACATGTAACAGGCTACACAAGTCACTGAAAACGGCCACGCAAGCACGCACACCTACGCGCCCTCCTATCTACCCTCATGCTGCACTTCAACACTCAACCAACCATTATCAACAAGCACAGCCACACAACAACAACAACAAACAACAACAATCACCCACAGCCTGCCTGCTCCATGTGTCTCCGCTGCTGCATTGCAACCAACAACACACAAAAACACACTACAACACAACACGCCAGCCCACGCGTTCGAACAACACACCACACAATATATATATATAATGGAAAGTAATAAAACATATATAGAATGGACAGAAATCTCTCTCTCTCTCACTCTCTCTCTCTCTAACACACACAACACACACACACACACACACACACACACACACACACACACACACACACACACATACACACATAGATATGTAATGAAATTACTGCATAACTATGTATTGTTTCTCTTTCACTCAAATATCTTCCAACGGCAACATTTTCAAGACAGATTTCCTAAACCACCACTGATCCATCACCTTCCAAACGGACAAAACCCTCAAACATCTGCTGCTGCTTGTCACATCCCTTTTTGTAGTTTTTTAAACATTTTTTTAGTTGTAATATTTCTTTTCAGTTGTGCTCTGTCACTTTCAGTTACCTTTCAACTGCATCATTTCTATATTGCCTATCCTCAGTACCTCTCAGTCGCCTTGTTCCCTCAATGTTCAATGCTCTGTCATTTTAGTGTCCACTTCTCTTTCACTTGACAAGACGGCCTGGCCTTCTGGAAACGTCGTCGTCTGTACTCCAAAGGATCATGTACAAACAAGGTCTTTTTTCATGTTTGCTTTTACCCTGTATCTTTTACCTCTATGTATCAGAGCTCTCCCTGTCTGTATCTTTTTGTGTGTGCGCGTGCGCGCGCGTGTGTGTGTGTCTGCAATCAATGGCAGTCACATTAATTGCCACTCATTGCCTTGTGCACACTGCTCGCTCGCTCGCTTCCTCCCTACCTTCCTCACCTGCAGATCTCATCCATGGCTTTCTTGTGCTCTCACCATCACTCCCGTCTCGGCGCTGGCATCAGCAGCAACCACCCTCCTGCGCAGTCAGCACCTCGGCCGGCGAAGGCATTAGCGGGTAAGTAGCCTGTCACTGCATCTATGTGCAAACAGTGCATTACAGTGCTCATTCAACAGTGGCTCGTGCTCTCGTCCCATTTCCTGTTAAGCACCCACCCTTCGTCCATTGCATCAGGCTAACAGTCTGACGTAAGGCGGTCTTCCCCCTCCCATGTGAACAGCATCCAACAGACAAAGCCACCAATGCTGGGTTGGCACTAGTCGAAGTGAAGCGACTCCCTTACAAAGACAGTGCCTGGCAATGGTCTTGCTGAGCACCCTGCCTTCGCGTCTGCCTGTCTCCATTGCCGTAGGCTTCCTTTCTGTTCTCTACTGTACCTGTTGTTGTTGTTGTTTTTTATTTAGTCCTTCGTTTCTGTCTTTATTTGGGGTTGGGGAAGGAGGGGGCGTTGGGGAGGGGGTTGGGGTTGTTTGTACCAATGGTGATGCAGTCCTGTACAAGCGCAGCGTGGCAGCAGGGCACATGTCTGTGCTGCTGGCTACCAGCGCTGCCACACTCGGAAGGATGTAATTGATGACACACCCCGGTAAGATCTTTGGCGTGCCTCTGACCTTCCCCTTCCAGGACCCGCACACCTCCTAGGCTGAATGTCGCACCTTTCATCGGAACGCCCGACTGCCAAGTTTGGTGCAGATCCCTTGAGGGGACGGCGAGATACGGCTGGCCCCAAAATGCCGTTTTAACAACCCCGTGGTTTTGGTTGGCCACCGTACACCACGCACTACGTAGTACGTATGTATGTAGTAGAGCGACGGGAAGGACGCCGACGAGTGCACTTCTTAGGGCGTGAGGCCACGCGCTCATCTCATTCATCCATCCGCTTACGTCGGGAAGGTCGTAGATAATCACTTGCCGGCACAGTAGCAATTGATTGTCGTCCAAAAATTGTTTCTTTTCAGAAGAAAATAAACACTACTCCCACCCTCACTTGGCTAACGGGAAAGGGACGGTGACGCACGCTTCATTGACGCAACACGAGTCAAGCGATACTGCCCCAGGAGACCACAAGTTTCAATGACCTCTTAAGAAGCCAGTAGTGTCCGGGTCACGGCCGAGTGATTGGGAAGAGTAACACTTAACCATCGAGCACGGTGCAGGTGGACAAAAGAACACCCCAACCTCTACCCGCCCCGTCTTCTTATAGGGTGGCGGCGAGGCTAGGCGTCAAGTTAGGCAATTAAACCAAGGCCAACCACATCACCGGCGGCGGATGACCGGCAGCTCGAGTCACCGTGTCATGCAGCCAGGCCTGACCAGCATGTGTAAACAGGGCTTTTCAGCCGTAGCCGCCAACCCCTGTGGTCAGGTCACACACAACAATGGGCAAGCGTGCTTGGCTGCAGGTAGGATACGACTGATGGCACGTCACAGGGGCATCATGTCACGGGTACGTCGTAGATATCACCCGCTCTCGCCACCTCTGTCTTCGCGTCTGCCTGTCTCCATTGCCGTAGGCTTCCTTTCTGTTCTCTACTGTACCTGTTGTTGTTGTTGTTTTTTATTTAGTCCTTCCTTTCTGTCTTTATTTGGGGTTGGGGAAGGAGGGGCGTTGGGGAGGGGGTTGGGCTTGTCTGTGCCAATGGTGATGCAGTCCTGCACAAGCGCAGCGTGGCAGCAGGGCACGTGTCTGTGCTGCCGACTCCCAGCGCTGCCACTGTCGGAAGGATGTAATTGATGACACACCCCGGTAAGATCTTTGGCGTGCCTCTGACCTTCCCCTTCCAGGACCCGCACACCTCCTAGGCTGAATGTCGCACCTTTCAACGGAGCGCACGACTGCCAAGTTGGGTGCAGATCCCTTGAGGGGATGGCGAGATACGGCTGGCCCAAAAATGCCGTTTTAACAACCCCGTGGTTTTGGTTGGCCACCGTACACCACACGCACTACGTAGTACGTATGTATATATGTAGTAGTGCGAAGGGAAGGACGCCGACGAGTGCGCTCGTTAGGGCGTGACGCCACGCGCACATCTCTTTCAACCAGCCGCTAACGCCGGGAAGGTCGTAGATAATCACTAGCTGGCACAGTAGCAAGTGATTTTCCTCCAACGAATTGTTTCTTTTCAGAAGAAAATAAACACTACTCCCACCCAATTTGCCTAAAGGGAAAGGGGCGGTGAAGCACGCTTCATTGATGCAACACAACGAGTCAAGTGATACTGCCAGTAGACCACTTCTTTCAATGACCTCTTAACAAGCCAGTAGTGTCCGGCTCACGCCGAGTGATTGGAAGAGTAACACTAACCATCCACCACGGTGCAGGTGACAAAGAACACTCAACTACCGCCCGCCCCGTGCTTCTTACAGGCTCGCGAGCCAGCTCAACCGTAGCAAATAAACCAGGCCCACCCGTCTTCACAGCTGTCGGCGAGCCACGGCCGCATCGGTAGTGCAATACCAGTGCACACCACGTCACCGGCGGCGGTCCCGGCCGCGTGCAAGCACGCTGTCCAACAGCCACAATCGGCTCTGACTGCCTACCACTGGTATCCTAGTGTTCCAGCTGCCATCTCTCACACTGCAAGCGTCTGGTCAGCTAGGTCACTGACCACGTCACAGACATTCTGCCAGTCTACATATCACCGCTCGCACCTCTCTCTCGCATGTAATGCTTGTCGTGCTTTGTTTCCTGCCCTCAATCTACCACTCTAACATGCGTGCACTCGCGCCTCCATCTACCTTCGCACTCAACACTAACAA
The DNA here is from genome assembly GCA_030674185.1 of Monoplex corrugatus. Taxonomy (NCBI): domain Eukaryota; kingdom Metazoa; phylum Mollusca; class Gastropoda; order Littorinimorpha; family Ranellidae; genus Monoplex; species Monoplex corrugatus. Next base: position 23,708 of record JAPXFY010000549.1, read on the forward strand.
CCATTATCAACAAGCACAGCCACACAACAACAACAACAAACAACAACAATCACCCACAGCCTGCCTGCTCCATGTGTCTCCGCTGCTGCATTGCAACCAACAACACACAAAAACACACTACAACACAACACGCCAGCCCAGGTCGTCGAACAACACACCCACACAATATATATATATAATGGAAAGTAATAAAACATATATAGAATGGACAGAAATCTCTCTCTCTCTCACTCTCTCTCTCTACACACACACACACACACACACACACACACACACACACACACACACACACACACACACATACACACATAGATATGTAATGAAATTACTGCATAACTATGTATTGTTTCTCTTTCACTCAAATATCTTCCAACGGCAACATTTTCAAGACAGATTTCCTAAACCACCACTGATCCATCACCTTCCAAACGGACAAAACCCTCAAACATCTGCTGCTGCTTGTCACATCCCTTTTTGTAGTTTTTTAAACATTTTTTTAGTTGTAATATTTCTTTTCAGTTGTGCTCTGTCACTTTCAGTTACCTTTCAACTGCATCATTTCTATATTGCCTATCCTCAGTACCTCTCAGTCGCCTTGTTCCCTCAATGTTCAATGCTCTGTCATTTTAGTGTCCACTTCTCTTTCACTTGACAAGACGGCCTGGCCTTCTGGAAACGTCGTCGTCTGTACTCCAAAGGATCATGTACAAACAAGGTCTTTTTTCATGTTTGCTTTTACCCTGTATCTTTTACCTCTATGTATCAGAGCTCTCCCTGTCTGTATCTTTTTGTGTGTGCGCGTGCGCGCGCGTGTGTGTGTGTCTGCAATCAATGGCAGTCACATTAATTGCCACTCATTGCCTTGTGCACACTGCTCGCTCGCTCGCTTCCTCCCTACCTTCCTCACCTGCAGATCTCATCCATGGCTTTCTTGTGCTCTCACCATCACTCCCGTCTCGGCGCTGGCATCAGCAGCAACCACCCTCCTGCGCAGTCAGCACCTCGGCCGGCGAAGGCATTAGCGGGTAAGTAGCCTGTCACTGCATCTATGTGCAAACAGTGCATTACAGTGCTCATTCAACAGTGGCTCGTGCTCTCGTCCCATTTCCTGTTAAGCACCCACCCTTCGTCCATTGCATCAGGCTAACAGTCTGACGTAAGGCGGTCTTCCCCCTCCCATGTGAACAGCATCCAACAGACAAAGCCACCAATGCTGGGTTGGCACTAGTCGAAGTGAAGCGACTCCCTTACAAAGACAGTGCCTGGCAATGGTCTTGCTGAGCACCCTGCCTTCGCGTCTGCCTGTCTCCATTGCCGTAGGCTTCCTTTCTGTTCTCTACTGTACCTGTTGTTGTTGTTGTTTTTTATTTAGTCCTTCGTTTCTGTCTTTATTTGGGGTTGGGGAAGGAGGGGCGTTGGGGAGGGGGTTGGGGTTGTTTGTACCAATGGTGATGCAGTCCTGTACAAGCGCAGCGTGGCAGCAGGGCACATGTCTGTGCTGCTGGCTACCAGCGCTGCCACACTCGGAAGGATGTAATTGATGACACACCCCGGTAAGATCTTTGGCGTGCCTCTGACCTTCCCCTTCCAGGACCCGCACACCTCCTAGGCTGAATGTCGCACCTTTCATCGGAACGCCCGACTGCCAAGTTTGGTGCAGATCCCTTGAGGGGACGGCGAGATACGGCTGGCCCCAAAATGCCGTTTTAACAACCCCGTGGTTTTGGTTGGCCACCGTACACCACGCACTACGTAGTACGTATGTATGTAGTAGAGCGACGGGAAGGACGCCGACGAGTGCACTTCTTAGGGCGTGAGGCCACGCGCTCATCTCATTCATCCATCCGCTTACGTCGGGAAGGTCGTAGATAATCACTTGCCGGCACAGTAGCAATTGATTGTCGTCCAACAAATTGTTTCTTTTCAGAAGAAAATAAACACTACTCCCACCCTCACTTGGCTAACGGGAAAGGGACGGTGACGCACGCTTCATTGACGCAACACGAGTCAAGCGATACTGCCCCAGGAGACCACAAGTTTCAATGACCTCTTAAGAAGCCAGTAGTGTCCGGGTCACGGCCGAGTGATTGGGAAGAGTAACACTTAACCATCGAGCACGGTGCAGGTGGACAAAAGAACACCCCAACCTCTACCCGCCCCGTCTTCTTATAGGGTGGCGGCGAGGCTAGGCGTCAAGTTAGGCAATTAAACCAAGGCCAACCACATCACCGGCGGCGGATGACCGGCAGCTCGAGTCACCGTGTCATGCAGCCAGGCCTGACCAGCATGTGTAAACAGGGCTTTTCAGCCGTAGCCGCCAACCCCTGTGGTCAGGTCACACACAACAATGGGCAAGCGTGCTTGGCTGCAGGTAGGATACGACTGATGGCACGTCACAGGGGCATCATGTCACGGGTACGTCGTAGATATCACCCGCTCTCGCCACCTCTGTCTTCGCGTCTGCCTGTCTCCATTGCCGTAGGCTTCCTTTCTGTTCTCTACTGTACCTGTTGTTGTTGTTGTTTTTTATTTAGTCCTTCCTTTCTGTCTTTATTTGGGGTTGGGGAAGGAGGGGCGTTGGGGAGGGGGTTGGGCTTGTCTGTGCCAATGGTGATGCAGTCCTGCACAAGCGCAGCGTGGCAGCAGGGCACGTGTCTGTGCTGCCGACTCCCAGCGCTGCCACTGTCGGAAGGATGTAATTGATGACACACCCCGGTAAGATCTTTGGCGTGCCTCTGACCTTCCCCTTCCAGGACCCGCACACCTCCTAGGCTGAATGTCGCACCTTTCAACGGAGCGCACGACTGCCAAGTTGGGTGCAGATCCCTTGAGGGATGGCGAGATACGGCTGGCCCAAAAATGCCGTTTTAACAACCCCGTGGTTTTGGTTGGCCACCGTACACCACACGCACTACGTAGTACGTATGTATATATGTAGTAGTGCGAAGGGAAGGACGCCGACGAGTGCGCTCGTTAGGGCGTGACGCCACGCGCACATCTCTTTCAACCAGCCGCTAACGCCGGGAAGGTCGTAGATAATCACTAGCTGGCACAGTAGCAAGTGATTTTCCTCCAACGAATTGTTTCTTTTCAGAAGAAAATAAACACTACTCCCACCCAATTTGCCTAAAGGGAAAGGGGCGGTGAAGCACGCTTCATTGATGCAACACAACGAGTCAAGTGATACTGCCCCAGTAGACCACTTCTTTCAATGACCTCTTAACAAGCCAGTAGTGTCCGGCTCACGGCCGAGTGATTGGGAAGAGTAACACTAACCATCCACCACGGTGCAGGTGGACAAAAGAACACTCCAACCTCTACCCGCCCCGCCCCGTCTTCTTACAGGCTGTCGGCGAGGCCAGGCGTCAACGGTAGGCAAATAAACCAGGGCCAACCACGTCAGCGGCGGCGGATGCCCGGCCGCTCGTGTCACCGTGTCAAGCAGCCACGCCTGACCACCATGTGTAAACGGTGTTTCTCAGCTGAAGCCGCCACTCGCCAGTTCTCACACACAACAATGGGCAAGCGTGCTTGGCTGCAGCTAGGCTACGACTGACGGCACGTCACAGGGAAAGCATGTCATCGCCAGGTCGTACATATCACCCGCTCTCGCCACCTCTCTCTCTCTCTTTCTGTCTGTATATGTCTTTGTGTGTGTGTGTCTTTGTGTGTGTGCACTTGGACACGCTGCCAAATATACCACTTACTGGCACTGAACATGTAACAGGCTACACAAGTCACTGAAAACGGCCAGCCAAGCACGCACACCTACGCGCCCTCCTATCTACCCTCATGCTGCACTTCAACACTCAACCAACCATTATCAACAAGCACAGCCACACAACAACAACAACAAACAACAACAATCACCCACAGCCTGCCTGCTCCATGTGTCTCCGCTGCTGCATTGCAACCAACAACACACAAAAACACACTACAACACAACACGCCAGCCCAGGTCGTCGAACAACACACCACACAATATATATATATAATGGAAAGTAATAAAACATATATAGAATGGACAGAAATCTCTCTCTCTCTCACTCTCTCTCTCTACACACACACACACACACACACACACACACACACACACACACACACACACACACACACATACACACATAGATATGTAATGAAATTACTGCATAACTATGTATTGTTTCTCTTTCACTCAAATATCTTCCAACGGCAACATTTTCAAGACAGATTTCCTAAACCACCACTGATCCATCACCTTCCAAACGGACAAAACCCTCAAACATCTGCTGCTGCTTGTCACATCCCTTTTTGTAGTTTTTTAAACATTTTTTTAGTTGTAATATTTCTTTTCAGTTGTGCTCTGTCACTTTCAGTTACCTTTCAACTGCATCATTTCTATATTGCCTATCCTCAGTACCTCTCAGTCGCCTTGTTCCCTCAATGTTCAATGCTCTGTCATTTTAGTGTCCACTTCTCTTTCACTTGACAAGACGGCCTGGCCTTCTGGAAACGTCGTCGTCTGTACTCCAAAGGATCATGTACAAACAAGGTCTTTTTTCATGTTTGCTTTTACCCTGTATCTTTTACCTCTATGTATCAGAGCTCTCCCTGTCTGTATCTTTTTGTGTGTGCGCGTGCGCGCGCGTGTGTGTGTGTCTGCAATCAATGGCAGTCACATTAATTGCCACTCATTGCCTTGTGCACACTGCTCGCTCGCTCGCTTCCTCCCTACCTTCCTCACCTGCAGATCTCATCCATGGCTTTCTTGTGCTCTCACCATCACTCCCGTCTCGGCGCTGGCATCAGCAGCAACCACCCTCCTGCGCAGTCAGCACCTCGGCCGGCGAAGGCATTAGCGGGTAAGTAGCCTGTCACTGCATCTATGTGCAAACAGTGCATTACAGTGCTCATTCAACAGTGGCTCGTGCTCTCGTCCCATTTCCTGTTAAGCACCCACCCTTCGTCCATTGCATCAGGCTAACAGTCTGACGTAAGGCGGTCTTCCCCCTCCCATGTGAACAGCATCCAACAGACAAAGCCACCAATGCTGGGTTGGCACTAGTCGAAGTGAAGCGACTCCCTTACAAAGACAGTGCCTGGCAATGGTCTTGCTGAGCACCCTGCCTTCGCGTCTGCCTGTCTCCATTGCCGTAGGCTTCCTTTCTGTTCTCTACTGTACCTGTTGTTGTTGTTGTTTTTTATTTAGTCCTTCGTTTCTGTCTTTATTTGGGGTTGGGGAAGGAGGGGGCGTTGGGGAGGGGGTTGGGGTTGTTTGTACCAATGGTGATGCAGTCCTGTACAAGCGCAGCGTGGCAGCAGGGCACATGTCTGTGCTGCTGGCTACCAGCGCTGCCACACTCGGAAGGATGTAATTGATGACACACCCCGGTAAGATCTTTGGCGTGCCTCTGACCTTCCCCTTCCAGGACCCGCACACCTCCTAGGCTGAATGTCGCACCTTTCATCGGAACGCCCGACTGCCAAGTTTGGTGCAGATCCCTTGAGGGGACGGCGAGATACGGCTGGCCCCAAAATGCCGTTTTAACAACCCCGTGGTTTTGGTTGGCCACCGTACACCACGCACTACGTAGTACGTATGTATGTAGTAGAGCGACGGGAAGGACGCCGACGAGTGCACTTCTTAGGGCGTGAGGCCACGCGCTCATCTCATTCATCCATCCGCTTACGTCGGGAAGGTCGTAGATAATCACTTGCCGGCACAGTAGCAATTGATTGTCGTCCAACAAATTGTTTCTTTTCAGAAGAAAATAAACACTACTCCCACCCTCACTTGGCTAACGGGAAAGGGACGGTGACGCACGCTTCATTGACGCAACACGAGTCAAGCGATACTGCCCCAGGAGACCACAAGTTTCAATGACCTCTTAAGAAGCCAGTAGTGTCCGGGTCACGGCCGAGTGATTGGGAAGAGTAACACTTAACCATCGAGCACGGTGCAGGTGGACAAAAGAACACCCCAACCTCTACCCGCCCCGTCTTCTTATAGGGTGGCGGCGAGGCTAGGCGTCAAGTTAGGCAATTAAACCAAGGCCAACCACATCACCGGCGGCGGATGACCGGCAGCTCGAGTCACCGTGTCATGCAGCCAGGCCTGACCAGCATGTGTAAACAGGGCTTTTCAGCCGTAGCCGCCAACCCCTGTGGTCAGGTCACACACAACAATGGGCAAGCGTGCTTGGCTGCAGGTAGGATACGACTGATGGCACGTCACAGGGGCATCATGTCACGGGTACGTCGTAGATATCACCCGCTCTCGCCACCTCTGTCTTCGCGTCTGCCTGTCTCCATTGCCGTAGGCTTCCTTTCTGTTCTCTACTGTACCTGTTGTTGTTGTTGTTTTTTATTTAGTCCTTCCTTTCTGTCTTTATTTGGGGTTGGGGAAGGAGGGGGCGTTGGGGAGGGGGTTGGGCTTGTCTGTGCCAATGGTGATGCAGTCCTGCACAAGCGCAGCGTGGCAGCAGGGCACGTGTCTGTGCTGCCGACTCCCAGCGCTGCCACTGTCGGAAGGATGTAATTGATGACACACCCCGGTAAGATCTTTGGCGTGCCTCTGACCTTCCCCTTCCAGGACCCGCACACCTCCTAGGCTGAATGTCGCACCTTTCAACGGAGCGCACGACTGCCAAGTTGGGTGCAGATCCCTTGAGGGGATGGCGAGATACGGCTGGCCCAAAAATGCCGTTTTAACAACCCCGTGGTTTTGGTTGGCCACCGTACACCACACGCACTACGTAGTACGTATGTATATATGTAGTAGTGCGAAGGGAAGGACGCCGACGAGTGCGCTCGTTAGGGCGTGACGCCACGCGCACATCTCTTTCAACCAGCCGCTAACGCCGGGAAGGTCGTAGATAATCACTAGCTGGCACAGTAGCAAGTGATTTTCCTCCAACGAATTGTTTCTTTTCAGAAGAAAATAAACACTACTCCCACCCAATTTGCCTAAAGGGAAAGGGGCGGTGAAGCACGCTTCATTGATGCAACACAACGAGTCAAGTGATACTGCCCCAGTAGACCACTTCTTTCAATGACCTCTTAACAAGCCAGTAGTGTCCGGCTCACGGCCGAGTGATTGGGAAGAGTAACACTAACCATCCACCACGGTGCAGGTGGACAAAAGAACACTCCAACCTCTACCCGCCCCGTCTTCTTACAGGCTGTCGGCGAGGCCAGGCGTCAACGGTAGGCAAATAAACCAGGGCCAACCACGTCAGCGGCGGCGGATGCCCGGCCGCTCGTGTCACCGTGTCAAGCAGCCACGCCTGACCACCATGTGTAAACGGTGTTTCTCAGCTGAAGCCGCCACTCGCCAGTTCTCACACACAACAATGGGCAAGCGTGCTTGGCTGCAGCTAGGCTACGACTGACGGCACGTCACAGGGAAAGCATGTCATCGCCAGGTCGTACATATCACCCGCTCTCGCCACCTCTCTCTCTCTCTTTCTGTCTGTATATGTCTTTGTGTGTGTGTGTCTTTGTGTGTGTGCACTTGGACACGCTGCCAAATATACCACTTACTGGCACTGAACATGTAACAGGCTACACAAGTCACTGAAAACGGCCACGCAAGCACGCACACCTACGCGCCCTCCTATCTACCCTCATGCTGCACTTCAACACTCAACCAACCATTATCAACAAGCACAGCCACACAACAACAACAACAAACAACAACAATCACCCACAGCCTGCCTGCTCCATGTGTCTCCGCTGCTGCATTGCAACCAACAACACACAAAAACACACTACAACACAACACGCCAGCCCACGTCGTCGAACAACACACCCACACAATATATATATATAATGGAAAGTAATAAAACATATATAGAATGGACAGAAATCTCTCTCTCTCTCACTCTCTCTCTCTCACACACACACACACACACACACACACACACACACACACACACACACACACACACACACACACACATACACACATAGATATGTAATGAAATTACTGCATAACTATGTATTGTTTCTCTTTCACTCAAATATCTTCCAACGGCAACATTTTCAAGACAGATTTCCTAAACCACCACTGATCCATCACCTTCCAAACGGACAAAACCCTCAAACATCTGCTGCTGCTTGTCACATCCCTTTTTGTAGTTTTTTAAACATTTTTTTAGTTGTAATATTTCTTTTCAGTTGTGCTCTGTCACTTTCAGTTACCTTTCAACTGCATCATTTCTATATTGCCTATCCTCAGTACCTCTCAGTCGCCTTGTTCCCTCAATGTTCAATGCTCTGTCATTTTAGTGTCCACTTCTCTTTCACTTGACAAGACGGCCTGGCCTTCTGGAAACGTCGTCGTCTGTACTCCAAAGGATCATGTACAAACAAGGTCTTTTTTCATGTTTGCTTTTACCCTGTATCTTTTACCTCTATGTATCAGAGCTCTCCCTGTCTGTATCTTTTTGTGTGTGCGCGTGCGCGCGCGTGTGTGTGTGTCTGCAATCAATGGCAGTCACATTAATTGCCACTCATTGCCTTGTGCACACTGCTCGCTCGCTCGCTTCCTCCCTACCTTCCTCACCTGCAGATCTCATCCATGGCTTTCTTGTGCTCTCACCATCACTCCCGTCTCGGCGCTGGCATCAGCAGCAACCACCCTCCTGCGCAGTCAGCACCTCGGCCGGCGAAGGCATTAGCGGGTAAGTAGCCTGTCTCTGCATCTATGTGCAAACAGTGCATTACAGTGCTCATTCAACAGTGGCTCGTGCTCTCGTCCCATTTCCTGTTAAGCACCCACCCTTCGTCCATTGCATCAGGCTAACAGTCTGACGTAAGGCGGTCTTCCCCCTCCCATGTGAACAGCATCCAACAGACAAAGCCACCTCAAACATCTGCTGCTGCGTGTCACATCCCTTTTTGTAGTTTTTAAAAAAAATTTTGTTCTTGTAATATTCCTTTTCAGTTCTGGTCTGTCAGTTTCAGTTACCTTTCAACTGCATCATTTGTCTATTGCCTATCCTGAGTAACACTCAGTCGCTGTGTTCCCTCAATGTTGAATGCTCCTTCATTTGTTGTTATCACAGGCAGTCAAGCCAACATTAACAAGCACACCCACCCCATTTTTTTATGAGAAAATCCACTTTCTGATGAAATGACAAGACAAGAAGTAAGTCTCGTTGTGAGGCAGACATTATGTGTTTGACATCATTCAACTCCACGAAGTGGTTAGCGAAAGAGACCACTGACTTGAACACTCATCAGTCCAAAAACGTTAAAAAATATATTTTCATCCACTTTCAACAAGATATCAAGACAAAAACAATTAGCAAAGCAAAATTTTAAGCACACAAGAGATCAAATTCAACATATATACAAGACATCCACATCTTCAGTCAAAATGAACTACAGATGCACATGGAGTATCATCAACACCAAAAACGAACAGAATCAGACGAAATGTGTACGGGCAAAGTTTTGAGAAAACGTTCATATTTGATGTCGTAAATGGATAAGCGATTAGCATAACTTTTCTTAAAAACTTTTTGTTTCACAACAAACCGGACATCTAACATACAATGTGACAACGAAGAATAACAACAACAACAATGTTACACATATAAAGACAGTGTTGACATATTAGTATAACTTGGTCTGTAACAGATGAAACTAACCCTGATATGGCTCTAAGCAGTCAGGTGGGCTTTAAACAATAATAACAATAACAAGATAAAAGATATGGCTACCATTTTTCTCCAAAAGTGTGCAAATTCCACGTCACTTTGGACTAGATTTTTCTATATGGCATGTTGTGGAAAGACATTTCCTAAAAGAAGTGATATTCAGTAAACTGTTTTTCAATTTGCATTTGTGAAATGTCTACTTTCCCCAGAAGGATTATTAGATCGGACATGGAGTCTGTGGATAGTTGTTATCAACATAAAATAAGATGATGTTTTCAGTTAATGTGGTGTTTGCACAGCTGGCACATTCTGACTGCAAACAATTCTTCGTGTGAGAGAGAGAGAGAGAGAGAAAGAGAAAGAGACAGAGAGAGAGAGAAAGAGAGAGAGAAGAGAGAGAAGAGAGAGGAAAGAGAAAAGGAGAGAGAGAGAAAGAGAGAGAGGAGAGAGAGAGAGAGAGAGAGAGAGAGAGAGAGAGAGAGAGAGAAGAGAGAGAGAGAGAAAGAGGAGAAGAGAGAGAAGAGAAAGAGAGAGAGAAGAAGAGAGAAAGAGAGAGATAGAGAGAAGAGAGGAGGAGAAAGAGAGAAGAAAGAGAGACAGAGAAAGGAGAGAGAGAAAGAGAGAAGAGAGAAAGGGGAAAGAAAGACAGAGAAAGAGAGAAGAGAGAAAGAGGAGGAGAGAAAGAGAGAGAGAAAGAGAGAGAGTGGGAGAGGGGGAGAGACAGACGGAAAAGGCAGAAGACATGTAGAACAGAGCAGAGGAGAGAGAAGAGGGCAGAGAGAGCAGACAGAGACAGAGACAGGCAGAGAGGAGGCAGGTGACGGAGTGCAGACAGACGGCAGACAGGCAGACAGACAGGCAGACAGACGACAAGCAGGCAGACAGACAGGCAGGCAGAAGGCAGACAGCAGGCAGACAGAACAAAGCAATGGGGACAGTAGGGATAACACAAAGAGAAAATGGTTATAATATTAGTGTGTTATTCATTCATTAATTATTTTGTTTGTGTTGTTTGTTGGTTTGTTTGTTTGTTGTTTCTTTCTTTCTTTGCTGGAATCACAATGTGAAATTCGGACTGTTCTCCCGGGGAACAATGCGTCGCCGCGATGCATCGCCGCCCATTTTTAGTGCATAACCGCAGTGCAGTGCAAGCCTTTTTTAACGTATCATGTTGTTTTATTTTATTTTATCTTATGTTGTTTTATTTTGGTTTATTCTGTTTTATTCTACTTTATTTTGTTTTGGTTTATTTTGTTTTATTTTATTTTGTTGTAATCTATTTCATTTCACTTTGATTTTTTTTTTATTTCAGTTCTATTCTGTTTCAGTTTTATTTTATTTCATTCTATTTTATTTTCTTTTGTTTTATTTTATTTCATCTTTTTTTTATTTTATTTTGTTCTATTCTATTTTATTTGATTTTACTTTAGTTTTAATTAACATTTCATTTTACTTCAGTTTTGTTTTATTTTATTATATTTTATTTTATTTTATTTTATTTTATTTTGTTTTATTTTATTTTATTTTATTTTACTTCAGTTTTAATTAACATTTCATTTTACTTCAGTTTTGTTTTATTTTATTTCATTTCATTTTATTTCATTTCATTTCATTTCATTTCATTTCATTTCATTTCATTTCATTTCATTTCATTTCATTTCATTTCATTTTATTTTATTTTATTTTATTTTATTTCATTTTATTTTATTTTGACTACCTAGCTGAACCTGTCTCTCAGTGATAAAAAAGCCACTTACTGCGTAGCTTTCATCGGCGATCCGGCCGACTTCTTCAGCGCAACTGCTTATTTTATTTTATTTTATTTAGTTCTATTTCATTTTATTTTACTTTCTTTATATTATTTCATTTCATTTCTATTTTATTTTATTTGTGTGTGTGCGTGTGTGTGTGTGTGTGTGTGTGTGTGTGTGCGTGCGTGCGTGCGTGTGTGTGTGTGTGTGTGTGTGTGTGTGTGTGTGTGTGTATTTTTGTTTTTTTATAATGAAAGTGGATTTGTCTCCAGAATTTTGCCAGTGACAAACTCCTTTGTTGCCGTGAGATCTTCAACGTGCGCTGACTACCTTCTGAACACAGGACCTTGGTTTATCCTCTCATCAAAACAAGAACACCACTAACATCTAGACCACCACTTAATGGTCATGAACCTATACATGCTAGCCTCACTCCGAGTGGTTACAGGCTTGCTTCTTTCCATCGCTCATCTCGAGGTGGCGGTATCGCCATCCTCTACAACGACTCACTCCATTCCCGTCTATCTTTCTCGCAGTCTCTGCCTTTCTCCCATCCTTCTTTCGAGCACGTTGAAGTATCCTTCCAATCCACCCCTCACCCCATCACCTTCTCCTGTGTCTATCGACCTCCACCTAGCTCTGCCAACAAACTCACCACATCCACGTTTCTCTCTGACTTTGACCAACTGCTTGACCACTACTGCCTCTTACCTGGAAATCTCATCATTCTAGGTGACATCAATGTCCACTATGACAACACTCACCGTTATGACACAAGACATATCATCAACTCTCTGTCCAATCACAATATGACTCAACACATTTCTGAACCAACCCATCAAAAAGGTCACATTCTTGACTGGATCATTTCTCGTGATCACCACAATTCCGCTACTAACAACTGCTTAGTTCTTTCTACCCGTCTAACTTCAGCCCTTCCATCTGACCACTCTGCAATTCTCTGTTCTCTTGACATTTCTCCTCCTTCCCGTACCACGCGCACAGTGACTCGACGCAATCTCAAATCTATCGACTTCTCCACATTTTCATCTGATGCCTCCCGTCTCCTTTCTGAAAAGTCACATAACCTTGCCGATGAATTCTATACTACTCTCCACCATCTTCTGGACACTCATGCTCCAGCCACAATCCGTCTTTTACCTGACCGCCCCCCTACACCCTGGCTCACTCATGAGATTGCCTGTGCAAAACGTGCCCGCCGCAGAGCAGAGCGCCGCTGGCGCAAATCCAAACTCACTGTACACAGGCAACTTTTCCAAGCCTCTAAAACAAAAGTATCCACACTCATTGCATCTGCAAAAACAAGCTATTTCCAAACCAAAATCCTGAATGCCTCTTCTTCAAAAGAACTCTTTACAACCATGAATCATCTCCTTGGCACACGAAAAGACTTACCTCTCCCAACAAAACATACAAATGAAGAACTCCCATCTGTATTCTCTAAGTATTTCACCACCAAAATACAAACTCTTCGTGACAGGCTTGATAGGACACCCTGTCAACCATGCCCACCTGACCCTTCCTTCTCTGGCACACCTCTCACTACTTTTACCCCAGTCTCACAAGAAGAAATTTTCAACACAATCAGATCCATGTCGTTCAAAACCTGCGAACTGGATCCTCTTCCAGGTTCTCTCTACTCCGATTGTCTCCCTACTCTCCTCCCATTCATCACTGACATCATCAACACTTCTATTCAAACTGGAACTGTCCCAGATTCTTTCAAGTCTGCTATTGTTCACCCTCTCCTCAAGAAACACAATTTAGACCCAAATGAACTGAAAAATTACAGGCCTATCTCTAATCTCTCTTTCTTGTCAAAACTCCTTGAAAAGGTCGTCCTCAACCAGCTGAACTCTCACCTGTCTGCCAACAATCTCCTCAATCCTTTCCAGTCAGCCTACCGCCAGTGCCATAGCACTGAAACTGCCCTACTACACATTCTCAACAATCTCCTCCTTGCAACTGATACTGGCAAAGTCTCTCTCCTCACACTCCTTGATCTGTCTGCAGCCTTCGATACCATTGACCATGGTATTCTCCTTTCTAGACTTCATCATACTTTTGGCATCTCTGACATTGCTCTCTCCTTTTTCACTTCGTATTTATCAAACAGAAAACAAACTGTTCTCATCAATGGCACTTACTCTCAACCTGCATAGCTGACCTGTGGTGTTCCACAAGGATCTGTCCTTGGCCCTGTTCTTTTCACTCTTTATACCTCCCCCCTGTCCACCATCATCAACTCCCACTCTATAAAACACCACTTCTATGCTGATGACACCCAACTTCAAGACAGTGACTCACCTGATAATATACAGCGCCTGTTGACTCGCACCACTGAGTGTTACTCGGACATTAAGAACTGGATGACACACAATAGACTTCAGCTTAATGACGACAAGACAGAAGCTATCCTCATTGGCACCCGTCAGAAGCTTTCCCAGCTGCCTCCTCTTTCTCTCCCATTATGTAACACATCAGTCCCAATTTCTGATTCAGCTAAAAACCTTGGTGTCTGCATTGACTCTACCCTCTCCATGAACAACTTTGTTTCTCAAACTACCAGATCTTGCTACTATCATCTCCATCGTATAAGGCTGATCAGGAAGTATCTCTCTGTCGAAACAACTGCAAAACTCGTTCTCTCCTTCATAATGTCTCGCATTGACTATTGCAATTCACTCCTGTCTGGTCTTCCTGCCTCCACCATTCACATCCTACAGCGCATTCAAAACAATGCTGTACGCCTTGTACTCAAAAAGAAAAAAGCTGACCACATATCTCCTCTCCTGGCACAACTTCACTGGCTCCCTGTATCAAAGCGCATACAGTACAAACTAGACACCATGTGCTACAAAAGCCTCAATAACGCAGCCCCCGATTACCTGTCAAGCCTACTTGAGATCTATGTTCCCTCACGTACCCTCCGCTCTGCCTCCGATCCTCTGACTTTTCGCTTTCCACGCACTAAGCTCAATACCTATGGTCCACGAGCCTTCTCTGTTTCTGGTCCACTCTCCTGGAACAAACTTCCTCTCTCAGTCCGTCAGCAACCTACTTTTGCCTCCTTCAAGTCCGCTCTCAAAACTCACCTTTTCTCCTCTGCATAAAATCCTAACCTCACTCAACCCCTCTCTGCAGCCTGTCTCCGCTCGGAGGGGAATCACTTTGTTTTAATATATAATTGTATATGATGTGCTCTCTGTGGTTTTCCATTGGTTTTATTCTTGCTTTTATTGCTTTTATTCTTTTCTTCCCATTTGTGGCCATGCATGTGTGTGTGTGTGTGTGTGTGTGTGTGTGTGTGTGTGTGTGTGTGTGTGTGTGTGTGTGCGTGTGTGTGCGTGCGTGCGTGTGTGCGTGTGTGTCTTTTCGGCGCTTGGATTTGATTTTGTCGAGATTTGCGCTATATAAATATTGTAATTATTATGTATGCATGTGCGTACGTATGTATGTATGTATGTATGTATGTATACGGTTAGATTTATGTATGTATGTATGTATGCATGTATACGCTCAGCTTAGATTTATGTGTGTAAGTATGTAAGCATGTATGTATGCATGTATACGCTCATATGTATGTAGGTATGTATGCATGTATACGCTCAGCGCTTAGATTTGATTTTATCAAGATTTTGCGCTATATAAATAAAATATATTATTATTATTATTAAGATCTAGTGGGGGGGGGGGGGAGGAAAAATCTCTGTCCTGTCCGTAATTGGAACCTGTGTTTGTCACGTCCTAGGTAGATGCTTTAAACCACTGGGCTTCACCTTCAGCTCTACATGGGCATTGTACTACCATCATTTTTTTTTCGTGAGCTATGTAATATCTCGGCCATCTGTCATCTTTATTCTAAAGAGAGCTCAGGTGGACTCTTCTCATTCTTTGAAATCACAGCAGGTCACGCAACAAGTGAAACAAATTAAAATATCAAAGAATGGTGGGGGGTGGGGGGGGGGGGGGGGGGGACGCTGTATGTTGTTCACATAAAGGCCTGGACTCGACTCTACTCTCTCTCTCTGTTTCTCTCTCTCTCTCTCTCTTTCACACATTCTTTCTCTCTGTCTCTCTCTCTTTCACACATTCTTTCTCTCTGTCTCTCTCTCTTTCACACATTCTTTCTCTCTCTCTCTCTCTCTTTCACACATTCTTTCTCTCTCCCCTCTCTCTCTCTTTCACACATTCTTTCTCTCTCCCCTCTCTCTCTCTCTCTCTCTTTCACACATTCTTTCTCTCTCCCCCCTCTCTCTCTTTCACACATTCTTTCTCTCTCCCCTCTCTCTCTCTCTCTCTCTCTCTCTTTCACACATTCTTTCTCTCTCCCCTCTCTCTCTCTTTCACACATTCTTTCTCTCTCCCCTCTCTCTCTCTTTCACACATTCTTTCTCTCTCCCCTCTCTCTCTCTCTCTCTTTCACACATTCTTTCTCTCTCCCCTCTCTCTCTCTTTCACACATTCTTTCTCTCTCCCCTCTCTCTCTCTCTCTCTTTCACACATTCTTTCTCTCTCCCCTCTCTCTCTCTATCACACATTCTTTCTCTCTCCCCTCTCTCTCTCTTTCACACATTCTTTCTCTCTCCCCTCTCTCTCTCTTTCACACATTCTTTCTCTCTCCCCTCTCTCTCTCTTTCACACATTCTTTCTCTCTCCCCTCTCTCTCTCTTTCATCTCTTCTCTGTCTGTCTGTGTGTCTGCCACTCTCTCTCTCTCTCTCTGCCTCTGTATCTATCTTTCTGTCTCTCTCTCTAATCTTTTTTGTCTCTCTGTCTCTGTCTCTATCTCTCCCTCTTTCTTCTCCCTAATTGATGACACACCCCAGTAACATCTTTGGCATTCCTCTTACCTTCCCCTTCCAGGACCCGCACACCTCCTAGGCTGAATGTCGCACCTTTCAACGGAGCGCACGACTGCCAAGTTTGGTGCAGATCCCTTGAGGGGACGGCGAGATACGGCTGGCACAAAAATGCCGTTGTAACAACCCCATGGTTTTGGTTGGCCACCGTACACCACACGCACTACGTAGTACGTATGTATATATGTAGTAGTGCGAAGGGAAGGACGCCGACGAGTGCGCTCGTTAGGGCGTGACGCCACGCGCACATCTCATTCAACAAGCCGCTAACGCCGGGAAGGTCGTAGATAATCACTACCTGGTACAGTAGCAAGTGATTTTCTTCCAACGAATTGTTTCTTTTCAGAAGAAAATAAAACACTACTCCCACACAACTTGGCTAAAGGGAAAGGGGCGGTGACGCACGCTTCATTGACGCAACACAACGACTCAAGTGATACTGCCCCAGGAGACCACTTCTTTCAATGACCTCTTAAGAAACCAGTAGTGTCCGGGTCACGGCCGAGTGATTGGGAAGAGTAACACTAACCATCGACCATGGTGCAGGTGGACAAAAGAACACCCCAACCTCTACCCGCCACGTCTTCTTACATTCTGTCGGCGAGGCCAGGCGTCAACGGTAGGCAAATAAACGAGGGCCAACCACGTCATCGGCGGCGGATGCCCGGCCGCTCGTGTCACCGTGTCAAGCAGCCACGCCTGACCACCATGTGTAAACAGTGTTTCTCAGCTGTAGCCGCCACTCGCCAGTTCTCACACACAACAATGGGCAAGCGTGCTTGGCTGCAGCTAGGCTACGACTGACGGCACGTCACAGGGAAAGCATGTTATCGCCAGGTCGTAGATATCACCCGCTCTCGCCACCTCTCTCTCTCTCTTTCTGTCTGTATATGTCTTTGTGTGTGTGTGTCTTTGTGTGTGTGCACTTGGACACGCTGCCAAATATACCACTTACTGGCACTGAACATGTAACAGGCTACACAAGTCACTGAAAATGGCCACGCAAGCAGGCACACCCACGTGCCCTCCTATCTACCCTCATGCTGAAATTCAACACTCAACCAACCATTATCAACAAGCACAGCCACACAACAACAACAACAAACAACAACAATCATCCACAGCCTGCCTGCTCCATGTGTCTCCGCTGCTGCATTGCAACCAACAACACACAAAAACACACTACAACACAACACGCCAGCCCAGGTCGTCGAACAACACACACACACTATATATATATAATGAAAATTAATAAATCATATAGAATGGACAGAAATCTCTCTCTCTCTCACTCTCTCTCTCTCTCTCTACACACACACACACACACAAACACACACACACACACACACACACACACACACACACACACATACATAGATATGTAATGAAATTACGGCATAACTATGTATTGTTTCTCTTTCACTCAAATATCTTCAACGGCAACATTTTCAAGACAGATTTCCTAAACCACCACTGATCCATCACCTTCCAAACGGACAAAACCCTCAAACATCTGCTGCTGCTTGTCACATCCCTTTTTGTAGTTTTTTTAAACATTTTTTTAGTTGTAATATTTCTTTTCAGTTGTGCTCTGTCACTTTCAGTTACCTTTCAACTGCATCATTTCTATATTGCCTATCCTCAGTAACTCTCAGTCGCCCTGTTCCCTCAATGTTCAATGCTCTGTCATTTTAGTGTCCACTTCTCTTTCACTTGACAAGACGGCCTGACCTGCTGGAAACGTCGTCGTCTGTATTCCAAAGGATCATGTACAAACAAGGTCTTTTTTCATGTTTGCTTTTACCCTGTATCTTTTACCTCTATGTATCAGAGCTCTCCCTGTCTGTATCTTTTTGTGTGTGCGCGTGCGCGCGCACATTAATTGCCACTCATTGCCTTGTGCACAATGCTCGCTCGCTCGCTACCTCCCTACCTTCCTCACCTGCAGATCCCATCCATGGCTTTCTTGTGCTCTCACCATCACTCCCGTCTCGGCGCTGGCATCAGCAGCAACCACCCTCCTGAGCAGTCAGCACCTCGGCCGGCGAAGGCATTGGTGGGTAAGTAGCCTGTCTCTGCATCCCTGTGCAAACAGTGCATTACAGTGCTCATTCAACAGTGGCTCGTGCTCTTGTCCCATTTCCTGTTAAGCACCCACCCTACGTCCTTTGCATCAGGCTAACAGTCTGACGTAAGGCGGTCTTCCCACTCCCATGTGAACAGCATCCACCAGACAAAGCCACGAATGCTGGGTTGGCACTAGTCGAAGGGAAGCGACTCCCTTACAAAGACAGTGCCTGGCAATGGTCTTGCTGAGCACCCTGTCTTCGCGTCTGCCTGTCTCCATTGCTGTAGGCTTCCTTTCTGTTCTCTACTGTACCTGTTGTTGTTGTTGTTGTTTTTTATTTAGTCCTTCCTTTCTGTCTTTATTTGGGGTTGGGGAAGGAGGGGGCGTTGGGGAGGGGGTTGGGGTTGTTTGTACCAATGGTGATGCAGTCCTGTACAAGCGCAGCGTGACAGCAGGGCACATGTCTGTGCTGCTGGCTGCCAGCACTGCCACACTCGGAAGGATGTAATTGATGACACACCCCGGTAAGATCTTTGGCGTGCCTCTTACCTTCCCCTTCCAGGACCCGCACACCTCCTAGGCTGAATGTCGCACCTTTCAACGGAACGCACGACTGCCAAGTTGGGTGCAGATCCCTTGAGGGGACGGCGAGATACGGCTGGCCCAAAAATGCCGTTTTAACAACCCCGTGGTTTTGGTTGGCCACCGTACACCACACGCACTACGTAGTACGTATACTATATGTATGTAGTAGAACGACGGGAAGGACGCCGACGAGTGCACTTCTTAGGGCGTGACGCCACGCGCTCATCTCATTCATCCATCCGCTTACGTCGGGAAGGTCGTAGATAATCTCTTGCCGACACAGTAGCAATTGATTGTCGTCCAACAAATTGTTTCTTTTCAGAAGAAAATAAACACTACTCCTACCCTCACTTGGCTAACGGGAAAGGGACGGTGACGCACGCTTCATTGACGCAACACGAGTCAAGCGATACTGCCCCAGGAGACCACAACTTTCAATGACCTCTTAAGAAGCCAGTAGTGTCCGGGTCACGGCCGAGTGATTGGAAAGAGTAACACTTAACCATCGAGCACGGTGCAGGTGGACAAAAGAACACCCCAACCTCTACCCGCCCCGTCTTCTTATAGGGTGGCGGCGAGGCTAGGCGTCAAGTTAGGCAATTAAACCAAGGCCAACCACGTCACCGTCGGCGGATGACCGGCAGCTCGAATCACCGTGTCATGCAGCCAGGCCTGACCAGCATGTGTAAACAGTGCTTTTCAGCCGTAGCCGCCCACCCCTGTGGTCAGGTCACACACAACAATGGGCAAGCGTGCTTGGCTGCAGGTAGGCTACGACTGACGGCACGTCACAAGGGCATCATGTCACGGGTACGTCGTAGATATCACCCGCTCTCGCCACCTCTGTCTTCGCGTCTGCCTGTCTCCATTGCCGTAGGCTTCCTTTCTGTTCTCTACTGTACCTGTTGTTGTTGTTGTTGTTTTTTTATTTAGTCCTTCCTTTCTGTCTTTATTTGGGGTTGGGGAAGGAGGTGGCGTTGGGGAGGGAGTTGGGCTTGTCTGTACCAATGGTGATGCAATCCTGCACAAGCGCAGCGTGGCAGCAGGGCACGTGTCTGTGCTGCCGGCTCCCAGCGCTGCCACTGTCGGAAGGATGTAATTGATGACACACCCCAGTAACATCTTTGGCATGCCTCTTACCTTCCCCTTCCAGGACCCACACACCTCCTAGGCTGAATGTCGCACCTTTCAACTGAGCGCACGACTGCCAAGTTGGGTGCAGATCCCTTGAGGGGATGGCGAGATACGGCTGGCACAACAATGCCGTTTTAACAACCCCGTGGTTTTGGTTGGCCACCGTACACCACACGCACTACATAGTATGAAGCAGGAGGGAAGCAGGCGTCAACGGTAGGCAAATAAACGAGGGCCAACCACATCACCGGCGGCGAATGCCCGGCCGCTCGTATCACCGTGTCAAGCAGCCACGCCTGACCACCATGTGTAAACAGAGTTTCTCAGCTGTAGCCGCCACTCGCCAGTTCTCACACACAACAATGGGCAAGCGTGCTTGGCTGCAGGTAGGCTACGACTGACGGCACGTCACAGGGAAAGCATGTCATCGCCAGGTCGTAGATATCACCCGCTCTCTCCACCTCTCTCTCTCTCTTTCTGTCTGTATATGTCTTTGTGTGTGTGTGTCTTTGTGTGTGTGCACTTGGACACGCTGCCAAATATACCACTTACTGGCACTGAACATGTAACAGGCTACACAAGTCACTGAAAACGGCCACGCAAGCAGGCACACCCACGCTCCCTCCTATCTACCCTCATGCTGAAATTCAACACTCAACCAACCATTATCAACAAGCACAGCCACACAACCACAACAACAAACAAC
This sequence comes from Monoplex corrugatus, assembly GCA_030674185.1. Classification (NCBI taxonomy): domain Eukaryota; kingdom Metazoa; phylum Mollusca; class Gastropoda; order Littorinimorpha; family Ranellidae; genus Monoplex; species Monoplex corrugatus. The sequence continues at coordinate 44,478 of JAPXFY010000549.1, forward strand.
AACAATCACCCACACGCCAGCCCAGGTCGTCGAACAACACACACACACACAATATATATATATATATAATGGAAATTAATAAAACATATATAGAATGGACAGAAATCTCTCTCTCTTTCACTCTCTCTCTCTCTCTCTACACACACACACACACACACACACACAAACACACACACACACACACACACACACACACACACACACATACATACATAGATATTTAATGAAATTACTGCATAACGATGTATTGTTTCTCTTTCACTCAAATATCTTCAACGGCAACATTTTCAAGACAGATTTCCCAAACCACCAATGATCCATCACCTTCCAAACGGACAATACCCTCAAACATCTGCTGCTGCTTGTCACATCCCTTTTTGTAGATTTTTAAACATTTTTTTAGTTGTAATATTTCTTTTCATTTGTGCACTGTCACTTTCAGTAACCTTTCAACTGCATCATTTCTATATTGCCTATCCTCAGTAACTCTCAGTCGCCCTGTTCCCTCAATGTTCAATGCTCTGTCATTTTAGTGTCCACTTCTCTTTCACTTGACAAGACGGCCTGGCCTGTTGGAAACGTCGTCGTCTGTACTCCAAAGGATCATGTAGAAACAAGGTCTTTTTTCATGTTTGCTTTTATCCTGTATCTTTTACCTCTATGTATCAGAGCTCTCCATGTCTGTATCTTTTTGTGTGTGCGCGTGCGCGCGCGCGCGCGTGTGTGTGTATCTGCAATCGATGGCAGTCACATTAATTGCCACCCATTGCCTTGTGCACAATGCTCGCTCGCTCGCTCCCTCCCTACCTTCCTCACCTGCAGATCCCATCCATGGCTTTCTTGTGCTCTCACCATCACTCCCGTCTCGGCGCTGGCATCAGCAGAATCCACCCTCTTGCGCAGTCAGCACCTCGGCCGGCGAAGGCATTGGCGGGTAAGTAGCCTGTCTCTCCATCACTGTGCAAACAGTGCATTACAGTGCTCATTCAACAGTGGCTTGTGCTCTTGTCCCATTTCCTGTTAAGCACCCACCCTACGTCCTTTGCATCAGGCTAACAGTCTGACGTAAGGCGGTCTTCCCCCTCCCATGTGAACAGCATCCACCAGACAAAGCCACCAATGCTGGGTTGTCACTAGTCGAAGGGAAGCGACTCCCTTACAAAGACAGTGCCTGGCAATGGTCTTGCTGAGCACCCTGCCTTCGCGTGTGCCCGTCTCCATTGCCGTAGGCTTCCTTTCTGTTCTCTACTGTACCTGTTGTGGGGGAGATGCTGAAGGCAACGAGAGATAGAGATGGTTGGAAGGCTATGGTCGCCAACGCCATGTGGCAGGGCACCTGATGATGATGATGATGATGACATTCTCATCTATCATCACATCATGATGAAAACATGTACCGTACTCAGTGGCCAAAAACAGGGGCAGGGAACTGGGACAGTGAAATGAAAAGTCTTTTCATTTCAGAGGATTTGAAGATTGTTATGGATTTTTTCCCTTCCCACCAGAAAGTTCAGATTTTGTCCTTCTCAAGGTCACTGTGAACTTGCAGAAGCATCGGATGAAATTAAACTGGGGGAGGGGGAGGGGAGGGGGAGGGGGTATGTATGTATGTAGTATATGTATGTGTATGTGTTGTATGTGTATATGTATATGTATGGTATGTGCGTGTGTGTGTTGTATGTGTATGTGTGTGCGTGTTTGTGTATGTGTGTGTGTGTGTGTCTGTTTGTTCTATGGATATGTGCGTGTGTGCGTGTGTGTGTGTCTGTCTGTTTGTCTATTGATGTGTGCGTGTTTGTGTGTGTCTGTCTCTCTGTCTATGGATGTGTGTGTGTGTCTGTCTATGGATGTGTGTGTGTGTCTATTGATGTGTGAGTATGTGTGTGTGTGTGTGTGTGCGTGTGCGTGTGTGTGTGACTATGGATGTGTGTGTGTTTGTGTGTGTGTGTCTGTCTATGGATGTGCGTGTGTATGTGTGAGTGTGTGTGTGTGTGTGTCTGTCTATGGATGTGTGTGTGTGTGTGTGTCTGTCTGTCTATGGATGTGTGAGTGTGTGTGTGTGTGTGTATGTGTGTGTGTATATGTGTGTTTGTCTGTCTGTCTGCCTGACTATGGATGTGTGAGTGTGTGTGTGTGTCTGTTTGTCTGTCTATGGATGTGTGAGTGTGTGTATGTGTATGTGTGTGTGTATATGTGTGTGTGTCTGTCTGTCTGTCTGCCTGACTATGGATGTGTGAGTGTGTGTTTGTGTGTGTGTGTGTGTGTGTCTGTCTATGGATGTGTGAGTGTGTGTGTGTGTGTGTCTGTCTGTCTGCCTGTCTGTCTGTCTGTCTGTCTATGGATGTGTGCATGTGTGAGCGTGTTCCTTTGAGAAAAAAATGTGTATGTATTTACAAGTACAGTATTCTTCATTTTTCATAACATGTGGAATAAACGTAAATCGTGCAACATATACAAACTGAGCAAGATGTTCAAACATGTAGGTTTGTTTATTGCTGTACAGATCCAAATGCTGTCAATAAACAACCACCATAATGATAGATACCACAGCCACAACCCACCATAACATATCAACAACACTACCACTATCACAGCATGCATTCCATCCTTTGTTACCCTAACCCGACAGAAAACATGTCTGTTTCATTCATATACATTTTCTGATTTTCATATTCATAGGGAAATGCTAAAGCATGTCACACAAGAAAATCAACCAAAAGAAGCAAAAGAACCAGTTTCCTTAACCCTTTGACACCTACACCCTATCCATCAACTGCAAAAACTTAATCCTTTGACTCCCTGCAGGAAGCTGGTGGATAGGGTGAGGGAGTCAAAGGGTTACGTTTCTGCATTGCTAGCATGGTTGATAATGCAGGATGCTGGTGGACAGGGTGCAGGAGACAAAGGGTTAAAACTGACATCTACAAGAAGCAAAAGAACCAGTTTCTCTTAAAACCAACATCTACCAATTTATAAATTCTTAACACAAAAATTAAGCATGCCATGATGACATAATCGAAACTGACAGACCAAAGGCAGCAAACAACCATACTGACAACAACAACAAAAAGAAAGAACACACACACACACACACACACACACACACACACACACACACACACACACACACACACACACACACATACACACACACACACACACACACACACAAACACACACACACACACACACAAAGAATCAGAACATGTGTTTAATAAAACTAAACAAGACAGGCGCAAATATTCAGCCAACTGACCTCTGTCAAGCATACACAAAATACAACAAAGAATAAATGCACAACGTTTAGCACCACAAAAAAAAACAACAACAAAAATCACACCAGACAACTTCCCAAACATATTGCCAGGCAGGAGAAAATGGCAGATGCATTGTTTGGGAAATTGTGTATTGTTTCTTTATGTGTTAAGTGTTGCACATTCATTCTTTGCAGTCTTCTCTACCTCCACCATCTACCAGTCTACCTCCACCATCCCTAGAGACACGAGAAGTGTAGCCATACTACCGTAATGCGGCCCGCGTAAACCACACATCCATGAAAATTTGGAGGAGACGAATCGTCCCCCCAGGGCTCTAAGAGACAATGCTTTTGCACCAGCCTTTCGGCTGATGCTCAGCTGTCTCAAGAGCCAGTCATTACTCCTGCACCAGCCACCTCTTGCTCCGACGGGCAGTCCTTCAATGAGGATCTTTGGTTCCTTCACATCGTGAAAGTATCTGTCAGTTATGGCTGGTGCCAGGCAGTTGTATTTGGTCGCCTTGGCCCGTCTGGCTTTCGCCAGGTCCTCTTTGCTGCCATCCCAAACGACGGTGGGGTCAACGAGGATGGCAGTGTCCCTTCGGACCAAGACAAGGTCTGGTCTGAGGGCGGTGCCATCAACTAAGAAGGTAGGCTCCCAGTGGACCTCCCAGCCTATTCCTGCAGCCTTTTTCGCCAGGACAGAACATATCGACTCGTGCCTTTTAATGCGTGCATTCTTCACCGCCACACACGCTACAGCAATGTGACCAACCGTCTCTGTGGCTTGGCCACAGCAACGGCACATAACCTTCAGGCCAGGTGTAAACCTGGCCATCACTTCCCTCGTAGGGTACGTATTGGTCCGGAGCTGTAGTGCGGCGGTGAACTCACCACTCGAATATGTCCTGCCCTTTAGCCAGTGGTTGGCAGCAGGATGGTAGGCCCAGTTGGCGACACCCTTCCCCTGCACTGGCTGTTTGGCCCACTCTTTGTGGTGCTGTATTGCTCTGGCAGGGGAAGTCACAGTCAACGACTCTCGAGGGATCCCAAGGGCCTCCACTAGACGCACAATGTATTCGTCCTTGGAGTCCACCATGCCCTTTAGGATCTTTTCCTCACACCTTGGGACGTGAGTCACAAACTCGATCAGTCCTAGACCCCCTCTTCGCATTGGTGTGTAGAACAGATGATTCGTCACTTGTTCTGGTAGATGTAAGCAAAGCTTAATCTCCTTGCGAATCAACGAATCCAGTTCACACACATGCGTTTTCGGAGCGTCGGTGTTAATCAGGGAAGAGGCGAGTCTCAGAAGGACTGTGTCCCGCCCAATCTCCAGTTTTTGTTCTGGTTTGAGCGGTGCCTTCCTGATCCTCTCAGCCCAGACCCTGATCTGATTCACCAGCTCTGGACGCTCAAGGCCGATCCAGGGACCGAACTGCTTTCCAAGGTGTGTTGTTTTCTGGTGTGGCGCAACCCATGGGACTGGTTGCTCTTTGGCAAGAAAGGGGTCAGCATCGTTGACTGTGAAAATTTTGCCCGTGGATTTCACAAGAAAGGCGCAGGTAGTAAATATTCATTAGGGCGTGACGCCACGCGCACATCTCATTCACCCAGCCGCTTACGCCGGGAAGGTCGTAGATAATCACTGGGCGGCACAGTACCAATTGATTGTCTGCCAACAAATTGTTTCTTTTAAGAAGAAAATAAACACTACTCCCACCCTAACTTGGCTAACGGGAAAGGGACGGTGACGCACGCTTCAATGACGCAACACAACGAGTCAAGCGATACGCCCCAGGACTCCACTTCTTTCAAAGAGCTCTTAAGAAGTCCGGGTCACGGCCACGTGATTGGGAAGATCAACACTAACCATCCAGCACGGTGCAGGTGGACAAAACAAGACTCCAACCTCTACCCGCCCCGTCTTCTTACAGGCTGGCGGCCAGGCCTGAACGCAAGGCAATTAAACCAGGGCCAACCACGTCACCGGGGGCGGCTGCCCGGCCGCTCGTGTCACCGTGTCAAGCAGCCAGGCCTGACCACCATGTGTAAACAGTGCTTCTCACCCGTACCCGCCCCTCCCCTGTGCTCACACACAACAATGGGCAAGCGTGCTTGGCTGTAGGTAGGCTACGACTGACGGCACGTCACAGGGGCAGCATGTCACGGGTACGTCGTAGATATCACCCGCTCTCGCCACCTCTCTCTCTCTCTTTCTGTCTGTATATGTGTTTGTGTGAGTGTGTCTTTGTGTGTCTCCACTTGGACACGGTGCCAAGTATACCACCTACTGGCACTGGACATGTAACAGGCTACACAAGTCACTGGCAACGGCCACGCAAGCACGCACACCCACGCGCCCTCCTATCTACCCTCATGCTGCACTTTACCATTCAACCAACCATCATCAAGCAGAGCCACACAACAACAACAACAAACAACAACAATCACCCACTGCCTGCCTGCTCCATGTGTGTGGGCGGCACAGTAGCAATTGATCGTCCTCGAAGAACACACACACACAAAATATATATACAATGGAAATTAATAAAACATGTATATAATGGACATAAATATCTCTCTCTCTCTCTCTCTCACTCTCTCTCTATACACACACACACACACACACACATATATATATATATACATACAGATATGTAATGAAATTACTGCATAACTATGTATTGTTTCTCTTTCACTCAAATATCTTCAACTGCAACATTTTCAAGACATATTTCCCAAACCACCACTCATCCATCACCTTCCAAACGGACAAAACCTTCAAATATCTGCTGCTGCTTGTCACATCCCTTTTGGTAGTTTTTAAAAATGTTTTTTTAGTTGTAATATTTCTTTTCAGTTCTGCTCTGTCACTTTCAGTCTGTACTCCAAAGGATCATGTACAAACAAGGTCTTTTTTCATGTTTGCTTTTACCCTGTATCTTTTACCTCTATGTATCAGAGCTCTCCCTGTCTGTATCTTTTTGTGTGTGCGCGTGCGCGTGTGTGCGTGTGTGTGTGTGTTGTCTGCAATCGATCGCAGTCACATTAATTGCCACTCATTGCCTTGTGCACAGTGCTCGCTCACTCCCTCCATCCCTACCTTCCTCACCTGCAGATCCCATCCATGGCTTTCTTCTGCTCTCACCATCACTCCCGTCTCGGCGCTGGCATCAGCAGCATCCACCCTCGTGCTCAGTCAGCACCTCGGCCGGCGCAGGCATTGGCGGGTAAGTAGCCTGTCTCTCCATCCCTGTGCAAACAGTGCATTACAGTGCTCATTCAACAGTGGCTTGTGCTCTTGCACCATTTCCTGTTAAGCACCCACCCTACGTCCTTTGCATCAGGCTAACCGTCTGACGTAACGCGGTCTTCCCCCTCCCATGGGAACAGCATCCAAGAGACAAAGCCACCAATGCTGGGTTGGCACTAGTCCAAGGGAAGCGACTCCCTGGCAGTGGTTTTGGTGAGCTCCCTGTCTTCGCGTCTGCCTGTCTCCATTGCCGTAGGCTTCCTTTCTGTTCCCCACTGTACTTGTTGTTGTTGTTTATTTATTTAATCCTTCCTTTCTGTCTTTATTTGGGGTTGGGGAAGGAGGTGGATTGGGAAGGGGGTTGGGCTTGTGTCAAGCAATGGTGATGCAGTCCTGTACAAGCGCAGCGTGGCAGCAGGGCACATGTGTGTGCTTGCCGGCTCCCAGCGCTGCCACTGTCGGAAGGATGTAAATCATGACACACCCCGGTAACATCTTTGGCGTGCCTCTCACCTTCCCCTTCCGGGACCCGCACACATCCTACTCTGAATGTCGCCCCTTTCAAGGGAGCGAACGACTGCCAAGTTTGGTGCAGATCCCTTCAGGAGACGCCAAGATACGGCTGTCCCAGATATGCCGTTTTAACAACCACGTGGTTTTGATTGGCCACCGTACACCACTGGCACTACATAGTACGTATGTATGTATGTAGTAGTGCGAATGGAACATCTCATTCATCCAGCCGCTTACGCCGGGAAGGTCGTAGATAATCACTGGGCGGCAGAGTACCAATTGATTGTCCGCCAACAAATTGTTTCTTTTCAGAAGAAAATAAACACTAGTCCCACTCTAACTTGGCAAACGGGAAAGGGGCTGTGACGCACGCTTCAATGACGCAACGCAACGAGTCGAGCGGTACTGGCCCAGGAGGCCACTTATTTGAAAGACGTCTTAAGAATCCAGTAGTGTCCTGGTCACGGCCTCGTGATTGGGAAGAGCAACACTAACCATCCAGCACGGTGCAGGTGGACAAAACAAGACTCCAACCTCTACCCGCCCCGTCTTCTTACAGGCTGGCGGCCAGGCCAGGCCTCAACGGTAGGCAATTAAACCAGGGCCAATCACATCACCGGAACCGGCTGCCCGGCCAGTCGTGTCACCGTGTCAAGCAGCAATGCGTGACCAGGATGTGTATACAGTGCTTCTCAGCCGAAGCCGCTCCTCCCCCTATGGTCACACACAACAGTGGGCGCGCGTGGTTGGCTGCATGCTATCGGCACGTCACGGGGCATGATGTCACGGTTAGGTCGTAGATACCACCCGCTCAAGCCAGCTGTTTCTCTGTGAGAATGTATGTGAGTGTGAGTGAGAGTGAGTGTGAGTGTGAGTGTGAGTGTGGTGTGTGTGTTTTTGTGTGTGTGTGTGTGTGCGTGTGCGTGCGTGTGTGTGTGTGTGTATATATATATATATGTGTGTATATGTGCGTGTGTGTGTGTCTGTGTGTGTATTGTGTGTGTGTGTGTGTGTGTGTGTGTGTGTGTGTTGACTTGGACAGGCTGCAAAGTATACCAATTACAAGCACTGAACATCTAACAGGCTACACAAGTCACTGGCAACGGCCAGATAAGCAGGCACACCCACGCGCCCTCCTATCTACCCTCATGCTGCACTTCACCACTCAACCAACTATCATCAACAAGCACAGCACACACAACAACAACAACAAACAACAATCACCCACTGCCTGCCTGCTCCATGTGTCTCCGCTGCTGCATTGCAACCAACAACACACAAAAAACACACTACAACACAACACGCCAGCCCACGTCGTCGAACAACACACACACACAAAATATATATATCATGGAAATTAATAAAACATATATATCATGGACATAAATCTCTCTCTCACTCTCTCTCTATGCACACACACACATATATATTTATATATATATATATGTAATGAAATTACTGCATAACTATGTATTATTTCTCTTTCACTCAAATATCTTCAACTGCAACATTTTCAAGACATATTTCCCAAACCACCACTCATCCATCACCTTCCAAACGGACAAAACCTTCAAACATCTGCTGCTGCGTGTCACATCCCTTTTTGTAGGTTTAAAAACTTTTTTTTTAGTTGTAATATTTCTTTTCAGTTGTGCTCTGTCACTTTCAGTTACCTTTCAACTGCATCATTTCTCTATTGCCTATCCTGAGTAACTCTCAGTCGCCCTGTTCCCTCAATGTTCAATGCTCTGTCAGTTTAGTGTCCACTTCTCTTTCACTTGACAAGACGGCCTGACCTGCTGGAAACGTCGTCGTCTGTACGCCAAAGGATCATGTAGAAACAAGGTCTTTTTTCATGTTTGCTTTTATCCTGTATCTTTTACCTCTATGTATCAGAGCTGTCCCTGTCTGTATCTTTTTTGTGTGTGTGTGTGAGTGAGTGAGTGAGTGTGTGAGTGTGTGTGTGTGTGTGTGTGTGCAATTGATCGCAGTCACATTAATTGCCACTCATTGCCTTTTGCACACTGCTCGCTCGCTCGCCGTCCCTACCTACCTTCCTCAACTGCAGATCCCATCCATGGCTTTCTTCTGCTCCTACCATTACTCCCGTCTCGGCGCTGGCATCAGCAGCATCCACCCTCCTGCGCAGTCAGCACCTCGGACCGCGAAGGCATTGGCGGGTAAGTAGCCTGTCTCTCCATCCCTGTGCAAACTGCATTACAGTGCTCATTCAACAGTGGCTTGTGCTCTTGTCCATTTCCTGTTAAGCACCGACCCTACGTCCTTTGCATCAGGCTAACAGTCTGACGTAAGGCGGTCTTCTCCCTCCCATGTGAACAGCATCCAACAGACAAAGACAGTAATGCTGGGTTTGGCACTAGTCCAAGGGAAACGACTCCCTTACAAAGACAGTGCCTGGCAATGGTCTTG
>JAPXFY010005493.1:0-12500 GCA_030674185.1 Monoplex corrugatus
TCTCTCTGTCCCTGTCTGTTTGTATGTCTGTCTGTCTCTCTCTGTCTCTGTCTGTTTGTATGTCTGTCTGTCTCTCTCTGTCTCTGTCTCTCTGTTTCTGTGTCTTTCTGTCGTTGTCTCTGTTTGTTTGTGTGTCTCTCTGTCTGTCTCTCTCTCTCTCTCTCTCTCTCTCTTTCTCTCTGTCTGTCTGTCTCTCTGTCTCTGTCTCTCTGTCTTGCTCTCTGTTTGTTTCTCTCTCTCTCTCTCTCTCTCTCTCTCTCTTTCTCTCTGTCTGTCTGTCTATAATAATAATAATAATTACAATATTTATATAGCGCAAAATCTTGATAAAATCAAATCTAAGCACTGAAGCAGACACACACGCAAGCACGCACGCACGCATGCACGCACACACACGCACGCACACACACACACACACACACACACACACATACACACACACACACACACACGCATGGCTATAAATGGGGAGATAAAAGCAAGAATAAAAGCAATGGAAAATTATAGAGAGCATAGCATATACAATTATATATTATAACCATGTGATTCCCTCCGAGCGGAGACAGGCTGCAGAGGTGGGGGGGGGGGGTTGAGTGAGGTTAGGATTTTATGCGGAAGAGAAAAGGTGAGTTTTGAGAGCGGATTTGAAGGAGACAAAACTAGGTTGCTGACGGACTGAGAGAGGAAGTTTGTTCCAGGAGAGTGGACCAGAAACAGAGAAGGCTCGTGGACCACAGGTATTGAGCTTAGTGCGTGGAAAGCGAAAAGTCAGAGGATCAGAGGCAGAGCGGAGGGTACGTGAGGGAACATAGATCTCAAGTAGGCTTGACAGGTAATCGGGGGCTGCGTTATTGAGGCTTTTGTAGCACATGGTGTCTAGTTTGTACTGTATGCGCTTTGATACAGGGAGCCAGTGAAGTTGTGCCAGGAGAGGAGATATGTGGTCAGCTTTTTTCTTTTTGAGTACAAGGCGTGCAGCATTGTTTTGAATGCGTTGTAGGATGTGAATGGTGGAGGCAGGAAGACCAGACAGGAGTGAATTGCAATAGTCAATGCGAGACATTATGAAGGAGAGAACGAGTTTTGCAGTTGTTTCCACAGAGAGATACTTCCTGATCAGCCTTATACGATGGAGATGATAGTAGCAGGATCTGGCAGTTTGAGAAACAAAGTTGTTCATGGAGAGGGTAGAGTCAATGCAGACACCAAGGTTTTTAGCTGAATCAGAAATTGGGACTGATGTGTTACATAATGGGAGAGAAAGAGGAGGCAGCTGAGAAAGTTTCTGACGGGTGCCAATGAGGATAGCTTCTGTTTTGTCGTCATTAAGCTGAAGTCTATTGTGTGTCATCCAGTTCTTAATGTCCGAGTAACACTCAGTGGTGCGAGTCAACATGCGCTGTATATTATCAGGTGAGTCACTGTCTTGAAGTTGGGTGTCATCAGCATAGAAGTGGTGTTTTATAGAATGGGAGTTGATGATGGTGGACAGGGAGGAGGTGTAAAGAGTGAAAAGAACAGGGCCAAGGACAGATCCTTGTGGAACACCACAGGTCAGGTATGCAGGTTGAGAGTAAGTGCCATTGATGAGAACGGTTTGTTTTCTGTTTGATAGGTATGAAGTGAACCAAGACAGAGCAATGTCAGAGATGCCAAAAGTATGATGAAGTCTAGAAAGGAGAATACCATGATCAATGGTATCAAAGGCTGCAGACAGATCAAGGAGTGTGAGGAGAGAGACTTTGCCAGTATCAGTTGCAAGGAGGAGATTGTTGAGAATGTGTAGTAGGGCAGTTTCAGTGCTATGGCACGGGCGGTAGGCTGACTGGAAAGGATTGAGGAGATTGTTGGCAGACAGGTGAGAGTTCAGCTGGTTGAGGACGACTTTTTCAAGGAGTTTTGACAAGAAAGAGAGATTAGAGATAAGCCGGTAATTTTTCAGTTCATTTGGATCTAAATTGTGTTTCTTGAGGAGAGGGTGAACAATAGCAGACTTGAAAGAATCTGGGACAGTTCCAGTTTGAAGAGAAGTGTTGATGATGTCAGTGATGAATGGGAGGAGAGTAGGGAGACAGTCGGCATAGAGAGAACCTGGAAGAGGATCCAGTTCGCAGGTTTTGAACGACATGGATCTGATTGTGTTGAGAATTTCTTCTTGTGAGACTGGGGTAAAAGTAGTAAGAGGTGTGCCAGAGAAGGAAGGGTCAGGTGGGCATGGTTGACAGGGTGTCCTGTCAAGCCTGTCACGAAGAGTTTGTATTTTGGTGGTGAAATACTTGGAGAATACAGATGGGAGTTCTTCATTTGTATGTTTTGTTGGGAGAGGTAAATCTTTTCGTGTGCCAAGGAGATGGTTCATGGTTGTAAAGAGTTCTTTTGAAGAAGAGGCATTCAGGATTTTGGTTTGGAAATAGCTTGTTTTTGCTGATGCAATGAGGGTGGATACTTTTGTTTTAGAGGCTTGGAAAAGTTGCCTGTGTACAGTGAGTTTGGATTTGCGCCAGCGGCGCTCTGCTCTGCGGCGGGCACGTTTTGCACAGGCGATCTCATGAGTGAGCCAGGGGGTAGGGGGGCGGTCAGGTAAAAGACGGGTTGTGGCTGGAGCATGAGTGTCCAGAAGATGGTGGAGAGTAGTATAGAATTCATCGGCAAGGTTATGTGACTTTTCAGAAAGGAGACGGGAGGCATCAGATGAAAATGTGGAGAGGTCGATAGATTTGAGATTGCGTCGAGTCACTGTGCGCATGGTACGGGAAGGAGGAGAAATGTCGAGAGAACAGAGAATTGCAGAGTGGTCAGATGGAAGGGCTGAAGTTAGACGGGTAGAAAGAACTAAGCAGTTGTCAGTAGCGGAATTGTGGTGATCACGAGAAATGATCCAGTCAAGAATGTGACCTTTTTGATGGGTTGGTTCAGAAATGTGTTGAGTCATATTGTGATTGGACAGAGAGTTGATGATATGTCTTGTGTCATAACGGTGAGTGTTGTCATAGTGGACATTGATGTCACCTAGAATGATGAGATTTCCAGGTAAGAGGCAGTAGTGGTCGAGCAATTGGTCAAAGTCAGAGAGAAACGTGGATGTGGTGAGTTTGTTGGCAGAGCTAGGTGGGGGTCGATAGACACAGGAGAAGGTGATGGGGTGAGGGGTGGATTGGAAGGATACTTCAACGTGCTCGAAAGAAGGATGGGAGAAAGGCAGAGACTCTCTTTCTCTCTGTCTGTCTGTCTCTCTCTCTGTCTCTGTCTGTCTGTCTCTCTCTCTCTCTCTCTCTCTCTCTCTCTCTCTTTCTCTTTGTCTGTCTGTCTGTCTGTCTCTGTCTCTCTTACTGTCTGTCTGTCTGTCTCTCTGTCTCTGTTTCTTGCCTGTCCCTGTTTTTTTCTATGTCTTTGTGTCTCTGTCTTTCTGTCTGTCTCTCTCTCTCTGTGTCTCTGTCTGTCTGTCTCTCTCTCTCTCTCTCTCTCTCTCTTTCTCTCTGTCTGTCTGTCTTTTTCTCCGTCTCTGTGTCTCTGTCTCTGTGTTTCTCTTTCTGTATCTCTGTCTCTCTATGTCTCTGTCTCTTTCTGTCTCTCTCTCTCTTTTTCCTCTCTCTTTCTCACTCTCTCTCTCACACACACTCTCTCTCTCTCTCTCTCTCTCTCTCTCTCTCTCTCTCTCTCCCCTCTCACTCAAAGTTAAAAGAAACGTGGACATGCACAAGTTTACCTTTCTCTGTCTATCTCTCTATCTTTCGCTGCATCTCTGTCGGTCTGTTTCTGTGTCTCTCTGTCGTTGTCTCTGCCTGTTTGTATGTCTGTCTCTCTCTCTCTCTGTCCCTGTCTGTTTGTATGTCTGTCTCTCTCTCTCTGTCCCTGTCTGTTTGTGTGTCTGTCTCTCTCTCTCTGTCCCTGTCTGTTTGTGTGTCTGTCTGTCTCTCTCTGTCCCTGTCTGTTTGTGTGTCTGTCTCTCTCTCTCTGTCCCTGTCTGTTTGTGTGTCTGCCTGTCTCTCTCTGTCTCTGTCTGTTTGTGTGTCTGTCTGTCTTTCTCTGTCTCTGTCTGTTTGTATGTCTGTCTGTCTCTCTCTGTCTCTGTCTCTCTGTTTCTGTGTCTTTCTGTCGTTGTCTCTGTTTGTTTGTGTGTCTGTCTCTCTCTCTCTCTCTCTCTGTTTCTGTCTCTGTCTCTCTCTCTGTCTGTCTCTCTCTCTCTTTCTCTATCTTTCTCTCTCTCTCTCTTTTTTCTCTCTCTGTCTCTCTCTTTCTTTCTCTCTCTCTGTCTCTCTCTGTCTCTCTGTCTCTGTCTCTGTCTCTCTCTCTGTCTCTGTCTCTCTCTCTGTCTCTGTCTCTCTGTCTCTCTCTCTCACTCTCTCTCTCTCTCTCTCTCTCTCTCTCTCTCTCTCTCTCTCTCTCTCTCTCTCTGTCCCCACAGTCCAGACGACAGGTTGACACTGTCCACAGGATGAAACCAAGGACAAATAGACAGTGTGTACAAGTCTGTGAACAAGATGGTGTTGCTCACACACACACACACACACACACTCCCTGCCCCTCTCGTCCCTCCCGTCCCTCCGCCCCCCCCCCACTCCACTCTACTCCTTCTCCACCCAACTGTCACCTCTCTCTCTCCTCCGTCCTTCTTCTTCACCTCAGTTTAATTCGATTCAGTTTATTGCGATCCACTTCAATACTTTAAGTTTAAATTAATCTGCGTTGGAGACCATCTCTTTTTGGTTTTCTTCTTCCTTTTTTCACTCTCTCTTCTTTCTTCGTTCGTTTTTCTTTCTTTCTTTCTTTATTTCTTTCTTCTTCTTCTTCTTTTTCTTCTTCTTCTTCTTCGCATTCTTCTTCTTCTTCTTCTTCTTCTTCTTCTTCGCAATTCTTCTTCTTCGCAATTCTTCTTCTTCGCAATTCTTCTTCTTCGCAATTCTTTTTCTTCGCAATTCTTCTTCGCAATTCTTCTTCGCAATTCTTCTTCGCAATTCTTCTTCTTCGCATTCTTCTTCTTCGCATTCTTCTTCTTCTTCTTCTTCTTCTTCTTCTTCTTCTTCTTCTTCTTCTTCTTCGCATTCTTCTTCTTCTTCGCATTCTTCTTCTTCTTCGCATTCTTCTTCTTCTTCTTCTTCGCATTTCTTCTTCTTCTTCTTCTTCTTCTTCTTCTTCTTCTTCTTCTTCTTCTTCTTCTTCTTCTTCTTCTTCTTCTTCTTCTTCTTCTTCTTCTTCTTCTTCTTCTTCTTCTTCTTCTTCGCATTCTTCTTCTTCTTCTTCTTCGCATTCTTCTTCTTCTTCTTCTTTCTTCGCATTCTTCTTCTTCTTCGCATTCTTCTTCTTCTTCGCATTCTTCTTCTTCTTCGCATTCTCTTCTTCTTCTTCTTCTTCTTTCTTCTTTCTTCTTCTTCTTCTTCTTCTTCTTCTTCTTCTTCTTCTTCTTCTTCTTCTTCTTCTTCTTCGCATTCTTCTTCTTCTTCGCATTCTTCTTCTTCGCATTCTTCTTCTTCTTCTTCTTCTTCTTCGCATTCTTCTTCTTCTTCTTCTTCTTCTTCTCTTCTTCTTCTCTCTTCTTCTTCTTCTTCTTCTTCTTCTTTCTTCTTCTTCTTCTTCTTCTTCTTCTTCTTCTTCTTCTTCTTCTTCTTCTTCTTCTTCTTCTTCTTCTTCTTCTTCTCTTCTTCTTCTTCTTCTTCTTCGCATTCTTCTTCTTCTTCGCATTCTTCTTCTTCGCTTCTTCTTCTTCTTCGCATTCTTCTTCTTCTTCTTCTTCTTCTTCTTCTTCTTCTTCTTCTTCTTCTTCTTCTTCTTCTTCTTCGCATTCTTCTTCTTCTTCGCATTCTTCTTCTTCTTCTTCTTCTTCTTCTTCTTCTTCTTCTTCTTCTTCTTCTTCTTCTTCTTCTTCTTCGCATTCTTCTTCTTCGCATTCTTCTTCTTCTTCTTCTTCTTCTTCGCATTCTTCTTCTTCGCATTCTTCTTCTTCTTCTTCTTCTTCGCATTCTTCTTCTTCGCATTCTTCTTCTTCGCATTCTTCTTCTTCTTCGCATTCTTCTTCGCATTCTTCTTCTTCGCATTCTTCTTCTTCTTCTTCTTCTTCTTCTTCTTCTTCTTCTTCTTCTTCGCATTTCTTCTTCTTCTTCTTCTTCGCATTCTTCTTCTTCTTCTTCTTCTTCTTCTTCTGCATTCTTCTTCTTCTTCTTCTTCTTCTTCTTCTTCTTCTTCTTCTTCTTCTTCTTCTTCTTCTTCTTCTTCTTCTTCTTCTTCTTCTTCTTCTTCTTCTTCTTCTTCTTCTTCTTCTTCTTCTTCTTCTTCTTCTTCTTCTTCTTCTTCTTCTTCTTCTTCTTCTTCTTCTTCTTCTTTCTTCTTCTTCTTCTTCTTCTTCTTCTTCTTCTTCTTCTTCTTCTTCTTCTTCTTCTTCTTCTTCTTCTTCTCTTCATTCTTCTTCGCATTCTTCTTCTTCTTCTTCTTCTTCTTCGCTTCTTCGCATTCTTCTTCTTCTTCGCATTCTTCGCATTCTTCCTTTCGTCCCTCTTTATCCACTGGATGAGGCGGCAGGGAAGTTTTTAGTCCTATTATTATCCGTTGTTTGGTGTTGTTTGTGGTCTGTTTGTGACCGTGCATTCGCGCTTAACAAAGGCCGGTTGGCCGAAAATTTGTGCTTGTCTTCTCTTGTTGTGTTGAATACGCGCTTGCTTTGGTTTGCTTGTTCTTCTGGTTCCTGTTTGCTTGGGCGCGGGCAGTCGCACTTGTTTTGGATCTCGTTTTACACCTTCTTTATTTTCTTTTTCCCTTCTCTTCCTCTTCTTCGCGGGCCCCAGTGGCTCGGTTGGTTGAACGTCTGGTTCACATGCTAATGGTTGTGGGTTTGACTCCACGGTGCGCTACATTAAAACTGGCCTTCTGACTGTCCCATCATAACATCATTGTTGTTCTGGTGGTGTCAGTATAGGATTAGATAAGTCCCCCCCCCCCCCCCATTAAAACTGGTCTTCTTACTGTCCTATCTTAACATCATTGTTGTTCTGGTGGTGTCGGTATAGGATTAGATAAGTTCCCCCATTAAAACTGGTCTTCTCACTGTCCCATCTTAACATCATTGTGGTTCTGGTGGTGTCAGTATAGGATTAGATAAGTCCCCCATTAAAACTGGCCTTCTCACAGTCCCATCTTAACATCATTGTTGTTCTGTTGGTGTCAGTATAGGATTAGATAAGTCCCCCCATTAAAACTGGCATTCTTACTGTCCTATCTTAACATCATTGTTGTTCTGGTGGTGTCAATATAGGATTAGATAAGTCCCCCCATTAAAACTGGCATTCTTACTGTCCTATCTTAACATCATTGTTGTTCTGTTGGTGTCAGTATAGGATTAGATAAGTCCCCCCATTAAAACTGGCATTCTTACTGTCCTATCTTAACATCATTGTTGTTCTGTTGGTGTCAGTATAGGATTAGATAAGTCCCCCCATTAAAACTGGCATTCTTACTGTCCTATCTTAACATCATTGTTGTTCTGTTGGTGTCAGTATAGGATTAGATAAGTCCCCCCATTAAAACTGGCATTCTTACTGTCCTATCTTAACATCATTGTTGTTCTGTTGGTGTCGGTATAGGATTAGATTAGTCCCCCCATTAAAACTGGCATTCTCACAGTCCTATCTTAACATCATTGTTGTTCTGGTGGTGTCAGTATAGGATTAGATAAGTCCCCCCATTAAAACTTGCCTTCTCACTGTCCCATCTTAACATCATTGTTGTTCTGGTGGTGTCAGTATAGGAATAGATAAGTCCCCCCATTAAAACTGTCCTTCTCACTGTCCCATCTTAACATCATTGTTGCTCTGGTGGTCTCAGTGTAGGATTAGATAAGTCCCCCCATTAAAACTGTTCTTCTGACTGTCCCATCTTAACATCATTGTTGTTCTGGTGGTGTCAGTATAGAATTAGATACGGCCCCCCATTAAAACTGGCCTTCTCACTGTCCCACCATAACATCATTGTTGTTCTGGTTGTGTCAGTATTGGATTAGATAAATTCCCCATTAAAACTGGCCTTCTTACTGTCCTATCCTAACATCATTGTTGTTCTGGTGGTGTCAGTATAGGATTCGATAAGTTCCTCATTAAATCTGGTCTTCTCACTGTCCCATCTTAACATCATTGTTGTTCTGGTGGTGTCAGTATAGGGTTAGATAAGTTCCCCATTAAAACTGGCCTTCTTACTGTCCAATTGTATCATCATTGTTGTTCTGGTTGTGTCAGTATAGGATTATATAAGTCCCCCCATTAAAACTGGACTTTTTACTGTCTCATCTTAACATCATTGTTGTTCTGGTGGTCTCAGTGTAGGATTGGATAAGTCCCCCTATTAAAACTGGCCTTCTCACTGTCCCATCTTAACATCATTGTTGTTCTGGTGGTGTCAGTATAGGTTTAGATAAGTCCCCCCCCCCCCCCATTAAAACTGGCCTTCTTACTGTCCCATCTTAACATCATTGTTGTTCTGGTGGTGTCAGTGTAGGATTAGATAAGTTCCCCCATTTAAACTGGCCTTCTCACTGTCCCGTCTTAACATCATTGTTGTTCTGGTGGTGTCAGTATAGGATTAGATAATTTCCCCATTAAAACTGGCCTTCTTCTTACTGTCCAATCTTAACATCATTGTTGTTCTGGTGGTGTCAGTATAGGATTAGATAATTTCCCCATTAAAACTGGCCTTCTTACTGTCCCATCTTAACATCATTGTTGTTCTGGTGGTGTTAGTATAGGATTAGATAAGTTCCCCATTAAAACTGGCCTTCTTACTGTCCCATTTTAACATCATTGTTGTTCTGGTGGTGTCGGTATAGGATTAGATAAGTTCCCCATTAAAACTGGCCTTCTTACTGTCCCATCTTAACATCATTGTTGTTCTGGTGGTGTCAATATAGGATTAGATACGTCCCCCCATTAAAACTGGCCTTCTCACTGTCCCATCTTAACATCATTGTTGTTCTGGTTGTGTCAGTATAGGATTAGATCAGTTCCCCATTAAAACTGGCCTTCTCACTGTCCCATCTTAACATCATTGTTGTTCTGGTGGTGTCAGTATAGGATTAGATAAGTTCCCCATTAAAACTTGTCTTCTCACTGTCCCATCTTAACATCATTGTTGTTCTGGTGGTGTCAGTGTAGGATTCGATAAGTCCCCCTTTCCCCCACGCTCTGGGATGGTCATCCCCGTCAGCCATATCACATGAGGTGGATGCCCACGTTAAAACTGAACCAAATCAATCAATCCAAAAATCCTCTTCTTCTCTCTTCCTCTCCCTTTTCGTCATCTGTGTCTTCTTCATCTTTTTCTCACCCCCACTTTTCTCTCTATTCACCAGGTCATCTCATAGAGCATACATAAACATACTGTTTACACATAGCTGAATTTTAAGGGCCATGCATGCTTGATGAACTAACTGATGTTAGCTCAAAAACTACAGAAGACGTGAAAATAAAGATAGGATGAGATGAGGGTCATATTCGTGAATACTAACACAGCGAATACCTGGACAGAAATGTTAATTTTCAAAACAAAGACAGCACGAGAAACGTCCACTGAGTTTGAAGGATCATTATTCTTTGAATAATGAAATGCCAAATACGTGGAAAGAAATGTTAGTTCATAAATAGTGTAAAAAAAATGATTGTGTTTGAAGATCGTTAGTCTTGGAAAAAAATAGCAGAGCAAATACTTGGGGGGGGGGGGGTGAGTTTAAGAAAAAGAGAGTGTATAAAATATCGATGGGGTCAGGGGATTATTATTCGTGAAAAATATCGGAGCAAACATAT
The DNA here is from genome assembly GCA_030674185.1 of Monoplex corrugatus. Classification (NCBI taxonomy): domain Eukaryota; kingdom Metazoa; phylum Mollusca; class Gastropoda; order Littorinimorpha; family Ranellidae; genus Monoplex; species Monoplex corrugatus. The sequence continues at coordinate 9,780 of JAPXFY010005493.1, forward strand.
GGATTACAAAAAAGGGAAGATAAACAGGCTGCGAGCGTATAGGTTTTACTGGAGTTTTGAGAATATATTCAAGACACAAGAAGATCATTGATAAGGAAGATTAGGAAAAGACAGGCAACATTTATATTCCATTTTATGAGAAAAGGGGAATTAGAGCACCTGGTCACAACAGGAAAGCTGGAGGGAAAGAGAACACCAGGTAGAACCAGGGAGAAAATATTGGACAGACTTGCAGGGTGGCTGAGGACAGAGAGGATGGAAGATGTACTTGCAGCGACAAGGGATATATGCATATGGAGGGCCATGATCGCCAACGCCATGCAGCAGGGCACTTGATGATGATGAATAGCATGACAATAATGATAGTAGTAACGATAATATGTACATACTTATGTGTGTGTGTGTGTGTGTGTGTGTGTGTGTGTGTGTGTGTGTGTGTGTGTGTGTGTGTTTGTGTGTGTATGTATGTGTGTGTGTGTGTGTGTGTATGTATGTATGTATGCTTGTATATGTGTGTCTGTCTGTCTTTATGTACATCTAGGTATGTGTGTGAGCGTGTCTGTCTGTCTGTGCGTGAGTGTATCTCTGTACACATGCACGCGCGTACGTGAGCGCTTATCTGCACATGCAGCGTATTCGCCTTCGCGTGTGCGTGTGTGCACGCGAGCAACCATATGCGACCCTTACGTCAATAGTTGGAAGTACGTGCAGAATCCCTTGTATCTGGGGGACATTTCGGGTCAAACAGACAGTCAATCGGTTAATTGAGTACAGCACTTTTGGATAATGAGAAAACGACACAGAAAACATGGAATGACATGGCGAAAAACAAAGAAAGTGAGGAAAGGTCAGAGGAGAACGATGAAAAGGCTTTCAGTTGATTGTGATAACTTTGTGGTCTTGTTCGTTTGGTAGGCGGTCCAGGGATGGATGGGTGGAGTATTTCTGCTTAGCGGGGAGTTTTGTTGATTGGTTGGTTGGTTGGTTGGTTGGTTGGTTGGTTGGTTGGTTGGTTGGTTGGTTGATTGGTTGGTTGGTTGGTTGGTTGGTTGGTTGGTTGGTTGGTTGGTTGGTTGGTTGATTGGTTGGTTGGTTGGTTGGTTGGTTGGTTGGTTGGCTGGTTGGTTGGTTGGTTGGTTGGTTGGTTGGTTGGTTGGTTGGTTGGTTGGTTGTCCATTGCTTGGTTTGCTTACTTGTTTGTTGGTTTTTTTCTTGTTTTTCTTTTTTTCTTTCTTTCTTTCTTTGTTTTCGTATGTTTACTTGCTTGCTTGCTTATTTATTTGTTTGTTTGTTTGTTTGTTTGTTTGTTTGTTTGTTTGTTTGTTTTGTTAGCTTCTTTATTTGCTTATTTGCTTGCTTACGTTTTAATTTGTTTGTTTGTATGTTTGTTCGATCGTTTGTTTGTTGGTTGGTTCGTTGGTTCGTTTGTTTATTTTTGCATCTTGTTTGTTTGTTTGTTTGTTTGTTTGTTCGTTTGTTTGTTCGTTTCGTCTGCTTGCTTGCTTACTTGATTGATTGTTTGCTTGTTTCTTTGTATGTGTGTTTGGTTGGTTGGTTGGTTGGTTGGTTGGTTGGTTGGTTGGCTGCGGGTGTATGTGTGTGTTTGTGTGTGTTTGTTGTGTGTGTGTGTGTGTGTATATATGTCTGTGTGTGTGTGCATGCGTGAGTGTGTGTTTGTGTGTGTGTGTTTGTGTGTGTGTGTTTGTGTTTGTGTGTGGTGTGTGTGTGTGTGTGTGTGTGTGTGTGTGTGTGTGTGTACTTGCGTGTGTGTGTTTGTGAATGTGTGTGTGTTTGTGTGTATGTATTTGTTTGTGTGTGTGTTTGTGTGTGTGTGTGTTTGTGTCTGTATGTACGTGTGTGTTTGCGTGTGTGTGTTGTGTGTGCGTGCCTTCGTCTGTGTGAGTGCGTGTGTGTGTGTTTGTGAGCGTGCGTGTGTGTGTGTGTGTGTGTGTGTGTGTGTGTGTGCGCGCGCGTGTGTGTGTGTGTGTGCGTGTGTGTGTGTCTGTGACCGTGGCTGCAGCTGTGGTTGGATATGTGTTCATCTAATTAAAGATGTATATTTACACACTTTCCATGGACCAAAAAGGGAATGAAACGCCAATAAAATGAACAACTCCGTGTGGTGTATGCATAATGCATGCATATAATCAAACAAAGTGAAATAGACAGACACACAGACAGAAAGAAAAATGGGGGCCAAAAAGACCCCAGAGAGAAAGAGATCAAAAGTGGGGTGGGTGGGGGAGAGAGAGACAGACAGACAGACACACAGACACACAGACACACAGACAGAGAGAAAGAGACAGAGACGCATACAGAGAGAGAGAAACAGAGAAAGAGAGAGAGACAGAGACAGAGAGACAGAGACAGAGACACAGAGTTACAAAGAAATGGAGGCAAAAAGGCCCGCACAGACAAAGCAATGAAAATGGGCACACACACACACGATTCCAATTTTTCTGGTGGAAAATTATAGACTAGAACGTGGAGGTATCATTTCTGCTCAGTTGAATGGTTTTAGACCGTCAGAACTTATTCAAAAAGGCCAATAAAAGTCATTTCTACTTTTGTGTATTTTTCAAGTTCGCTACCTTCGGGGGCCATTTTCTCGGCCATTTTTCATTAGAGACCAATTTCAATGGTAAATTTGCACTCAGAATGCCCGAAATAAACTGATGAGATGTGTCACAACGGTGGGTTCGGAAACTCGCTTTTTCGTCC
>JAPXFY010005494.1:0-14859 GCA_030674185.1 Monoplex corrugatus
GAGTTGTACCCTATGTTTATGCAAAAAAAGACACAAGTTCTGAAACCTTAAATTCTGACAAAGTTTGCCGATACGAGAGGGAAAACTGAGTAGGATTTGACAAAGTTGTTTAATTTCATAAAATGAGGTTCTCAATTATTCACATACATACAGACTCACCTATAAACAAGCATACACACAATGGATGCATGCACACACAAAGATGAATATATCTACATCATACACAAATCACAGCCTTTTCATCCTTACCATCTCACCCTATCCACAAACTCCCCCCACCTTTTTACACCATTCTGCCCTCTCCTTCCTCCCTGCCCCCCCATCCCCTCACAAATCCTGTATCAGTATGACTCACATCAGATTTCGGATCAGATCTTTGGTGATGACTTGCACCGTCTCTTTGTTTACTTTGCCACTGAGGTTATTCTTTCGTTGCCGTGCCTCTCTCTCGATTGGGGCTCCACCATTGGCCCACTTTTCCTGAAGCATCTCCTGCCTCTTTTTCTGTGTGTTGGACTGTCCAAAGAGCACCTCATCCACTTGTGAGGTGTGGCTGACAGTGCGGTACTGGCGGGTTTTGCCGCGCCGAGATCCGCTGGAGGCGGAACTCCCAGGAACAGAAATTGCACTCCCAGGCTGTTGAAACAAAATATTAAAAATGATGATGATGATAGCAATGACAATGATGATGATGATGATGATGATGATGAAAACAGTGTGTGTGTGTGTGTGTGTGTGTGTGTGTGTGTGTGTGTGTGTGTGTGTGTGTGTGTGTGTGTGTGTGTGTGTGTGTGTGCGTGCGCGCATGTGCATACAGCATGTGTGTTTACATGTGCATCTATTTTCATGTGTGTTTGTACAGAACACAAAACCCTACAATAATAAATGAAGAACATATTTGTAGTTAGTTTTGATGAACTATGTTTATGCTACATTGATCAACGTATCCAAATGTGTTTGCCATATAACATGGCAAGTACCCCGTCCCCCCTTTTGTGTGTGTGGTGTGAGTGTTCTTTTTTTGAAAATGTGCAATGAACATTCTCTAACATGTGTTTTCTGCATTAATGTACTGACATGGAAAGTATCACCCTCCTGTGTGTGTGTGTGTGTGTGTGTGTGTGTGTGTGTGTGTGTGTGTGTGTGTGTGTGTGTGTGTGTGTGTGTGTGTGTGTTTTTGTTAAGTGCAATGAGCATTTTCTAACATGGTTTTACGCTATACAGTGGAATTACCTATTATCATTATCATTATTTTCTGTGGAATTTTACCAAGGACAACTTTTCTTTGTTTGTGCAAGTCTTTTATGCACATTAAATGCATGCTCCCAATGATCAGTTTGGTATATATTGTCTCATCCAAAAGACTAGCATCGATCCAGATGACTGGATGTTGGGAGGATGTGGAAGGAAAGTCCCTGTCCAGTGAGAATGGAAATCAAGAACCTCTAGCTTCTCTTGCTTCCCAGGCAGATACCACTAAAACACCCCTCCATTCTACGTAAATGATGAAGATGACATCATCATCATAAATGCATTTATAGTAAACTGTCTATTGCATCTTCCTGTAAGCATGCAAAACATGGACCCTCACTACAAAATAGGACAAATAAATCTGAGCCATGAAAATGAGAATTATCACAAGTTATTAATCATCTGATACATTGATCATATCACCAATGAACAAGTGTGCCAAACAATCAAGCAGCTCACTTAGCCATATAAAGATTTGCTGACATCAGTTAAGAAAAGAAAACTAGCTGGTATGGGAAATTGTTCAGGAAGAGAGACAGAGGGAAAGACAGAAAAAATGATGGATTGAAACATTGCAGAATGGATACAGAAACCATCTGCAGAGGATCTGACACACTCTGACAGAGCTGGAGGAGTCTGGTGAATAGTTCTTTCATGTGGTGTCTCAAAGACTGTTCACAGGAATCAAGGTAAAGAAGAAGAAACTGTATTATTCCCTCGAGCAAACTGTTCCTTATATTATCAAAATTATTTGGATTTGTTGATTGTTTTCTAAATTTGTTTTATTTCTTATTTTATTAATGTTTTGATGAATGAAGCTGCTTAATCCATAACTGTTTCCATCTCTGAAAAGGAACAAAACTTTTACAGTTTTAGAATATGAAAGGCTTAACAACAACAAAAACAACTAACTAAACTCAAAATGAAAAAAAAAAAACAACCATACAAACAAACTGATGACACCCAATTACAACAACAATAATACAAGCAAAAACAAAACAAAGTGAAAAACAAAACAGCTCAAGGCCCAAAAGTCTACAAAAGTTCTGTACTATTACCATACATGAGTACTGAACCTACTCTGATGATCATTATCGAATTAACAAATCATTATGACAATAGTTTATAATTTGAAATAATATATCAACAAGTTTAGAAGATGAAACAAAACAAAACAAAAACAAACTCAAACAAATACAAAGAAAAGAAAAAATGAAAACAAAAACCAAACTATAAGTATAACTAATCTACTAACAAGTTGCATGTGTATCTGTTATTTTGGCACAAAACTGAGACAAGCTGATATAGATCAGGGAAACAGTCATCTCACCAGATGGCAAAGAAATTAGAAATAACCAGCCAGAACGCTTGGCGCATTCTGCTGGTTATTTCTAATTTCTTTGCCATCTGGTGAATGACTGTTCCCTGATCTATATCAGCTTGTCTCAGTTTTGTGCCAAAATAACAGATACACATGCAACTTGTTAGTAGATTAGTTATACTTATAGTTTGGTTTTTGTTTGTTTCATTTTTTCTTTCTTGTATTTGTTTGAGTCTGTTTTTGTTTTGTTTTGTTTCATCTTGAGACACCAAAAAGCATCTATGTGCTTGTTAAAATGGTCAATGAAGTGACATTTTTCAAAATATAACTGAATAATGACATATCCTTTGTGAAGTAGTGCAAAGTCCCACTACGAGGAGGGAAAGTGAGATTCTAACGCTATGGTCGGTCAAAGTTCAGGGAAGTTGACGAAATAGATCCTCTGTTTGTCTCGAGCGTTTCATGGTTTTGAAGACACCATGCCCACCATTCATAATCAGTCTCCTCTTCTCTCTCATATCACTTATTGATGTGAATCATAATGAAAATGTTTGTGTTTTTAATTTAATGAATCACAATCGGAAATTCCCAATGCCTTCTATTTTAAATGCACGACTTACTTAAGTTATCACTACAGAAAAGACACCGTATGAAACGTTTGGGACACTGATCCATCTCCTGGCATACATCGATCATCCATGGATACTATGAAGTAAAAATGATGTCAGAGACACAGTTACATTCTTTCTGCACTGTTGAAACAGGTTGCATTGATTTTTGGTCATGTATGTAGGAAATAATTGTGATCGATCTACCAGTCTGAACTCATGTCACAAATCTAGCTACAGAAATTGCTCATTTTTCCAACAAAAAGTGATGTAGAGTAAAAAATACGAAACACATACACTTTTTTTTTATTTTCTTCAATTACTGGAACATTTTACAAAACGTAAATATAACAATATCATAAGATTTTTTTCTTAAAAGTAGTGGTCCTAACTGACCAGTCTTCAGGACGATAACCCATGTATATCTGAGGCACAGTTTATCTTCTATAAAAACAACAACAACAACAACAAAGAAAAAAAAAGAAAACAGAATTCAACTCTCTCTCTCTCTCTCTCTCTCCACACAACAATTATTGTATTTCCCAACTTCGATGTGCTCCAAGTACAACTATCTATTTAGTTGCCTTATATTTGTTTTTACGTATATTTGGCATCTATCCCCCCCCCCCCCCCCCAAGTAATAAGAACATACCAACAACCAAAACTAGGGGAAACCCCCAGTTCTATACACATCAGAACCATCAAAATGATGAGGGGGGATGTTTAAAAAGAAAGAAGAAGAAGATTTGACAAGTACAAAACAGAAGAAGTAATAACGAAAAATTGCTGCTGGTTTAAACTCGCCCTAACAAACAGAACGCGAATCGTTGCGATATGTCTTAGCTATACAATATAATAGGCCTAAAATTGATTATGTTACGTTTAGCCAGTTCAGCCTGAAGGCAAGTTAGAACTCCGACAATTCGTCCTTAGATTCGTTTAAAAAAACTGAGCAAACCCGAAGAAATCGTTAAAATAAAGAATGCAAAAGGAACATTAAAACACTCACCAAAGCTGAAAAATCAATAAAGTTCGAGCAAAAGGCTTGTTTTAAATGAAAAGGGCCAAGCTTTCACGTCTAAAGCTACGGTAAGTTTATTTTGCTGGCCATATTTTGCTGAGCAAATCTCCTTGGAAAACATACCTCATGCGCATGCTTCAGGGAAACAACTTTTATTACGCTTTCCGTAAAACAGACAACATGGCGACCTCATGTCGTCGAATTTGCCCTTTCTGACAAGACTTTTTGTCCGTCCAAAACCCTCTGGATGTAAGTACTGTAAATAGCAATATGAAAATAAAACAGTCGTATGCTTACATGTTCAAAGATAAGCGCTTTCTTTTGCATTCATTACAACTATATAAGCACAGAACGAAGTCTTGAGCCTACAGCTGCGTACACTGTTAGACGTAACTGTTACTGTTGTGTTAGTGTTACTGTACGGGTGTACAGCACTGACATGTAGCATGATCAAAATTAATGATCATCATGATGATATAATTATGATTATATTATATTTTTCGACAACAACAAGTAACAACACCCAACATTCGCAACAGTTGTTATTTTTGTTTAATCTTTTGACTCCCGCACCCCGTCCACGAGCATCACACATTGACAACCATCATTACCATGTTTGCAGCTTAGTCAAGTTAGTGCCAAAGCAAAAGAAAAAAACGTGACCCTTTGATTTGATGCCTTCACCAGTGACCCTATTCCTGCATCCACCAGCGTCTTCAAGTTCTTGCAGGGAATTGGTGGATAGAGTGAGGGGGTTTAAAGGGTTCAGTTTTTGCAGTTGGTGGATATAGTGCAGGAGTGAAAGGGTTAAACCCCCAGCTCGACAAAATACAAAACCTAACTGTATGTGTGTACATCATCATGATTGTGATCTACCTTAGTAATAAGTAATAAACCAAGAGCAGTACCCTTTGAATGTTTTTCCATTGCATCTTAAAAAAAGTGCCAGTTGTGATTCCTGTGACAAGATCAAGGAGAGAGAAAGAAAGAATAGCCACTGTGTGTCTGCCAAGTTATAGTATGTGTATGTGAATTGTGGGGACAGGAAGATTCCCCTGTGCGTATGAGTCTGTGCAAGTAGGGCGGAAAAGAGAATTACCTTCTTGCAGATTTTTTATCTTGGCATGCCATGCTATGATGTTTTTCTTGGGGGTATGTATATAAAACCAGGCCACACTGTGCAGGTAATATGGGTTTAGCAACTTACACTGTCTGCCAATTTCCTCTTTGATGGACGTGCCAGCTATGCTTTTCCATGTTTCATAAGCCCCTTAGATTCTTTGAGTGAATGCATTGAAATGTGTGCTTGATTTTCTTTTCCTCTTTTTGCCTGTTTTAAGTTTTTTAAATGTTTATAGGACAACAGTAACAATGTTGAAGTATTGTATGTTTTGAAAAAGTTATAGCCCTGATATGCTCTACAAAAGTCGGCTGGGCTTTAAGCAACAATAAAAAATAAAAATGAGCACTTTAAATAGCTGAGCTAGTGGAATGTTTTTTTTTGTTTTTTTTTCCACAATGGATTAAATTTTGAAGTCTGGATTGCTCTTCTCGTGAGAGCATGTCCCCACATTGCAGGGCCAGTATTTCAGTTTTATCCTAAGAAAACAGATTTTTTTTTTTATTACAGAATTTTGCCATGGACAACTCCTTTGTTTCTGTGGGATCTTTAAAAATGTGCTGAGTACATACTGCACATAAATAAACTTGGTTTAATCACTCATTGGAAAGACTTATGCCTAGACCATCACTTAAGAGCTGGGGTAATCTTGGAGGAAATCTCGCTGTGGCTGTGATTTGAATTTGAGTTTCTCCCCATTCTGCTTTTTCTGGGTAAGAGCTTCAACCACTAATTATCAGAGCCTGAATTCGTCGCGGAAACGAGGATTTTCCGCGGAAATCAAATCGAAAATCACGCAAAAAAAATATTTTTCCCGGTTTAAAAAAAATCGAGACCATACTTAAAAAAAAGTTTTGATGAATATACAGTGTTTACATCTGTGTATGAAATGTCCCCGCCCCTCCCCCCTCCCCTCTCCCCTGACAGGTTGTATGCATACAGATGTGCATGTCACCAACACGCATGTTCGAGAGAAGCGGAGCAAAGCTTTTGAAAAGGAGAAGCACGGCAATGGTCACTGATACCCACGCATTGAAAAAATAGAGGTCAAGGTCAGAAGTCAGCCAGAGGATGTACATTAATCATGAAAAAGAAACCTCTCCACTTTCCCTTTCCACTGTGCTTTCACGTAAGTGGTGTGTGTGTTTTGTGTGTGTGTGTGTGTGTGTGTGTGTGTGTGTGTGTGGGGTGTGTGTGTGTGTGTTTCAACTTTGAGAATGTGTTTGAGTGGGGTGTGTGAGTGTGTGCGTGTGTGTGTGAGTGGGGTAAAGTGAGTGTGTGCGTGTGTGTGTGGAGTGTGTTTAAGTGGTGTGTGTGTGTAAAGAGTGTGATTATAAAGATTATTAAAGTTTGATGTATGTGTTTGTGTGTCAAGGCTGTTCAGATGCTGTGATTTCTGGCCACAGGGCTATGCGACTGTTTATCTCTGGCACTGCCCGCCTACTAGCTGACCCATAAACCTTCTTTGTTCTCTGTTAAACTCATTTCATTAATGTGGGCACAAAGCTATTTTTTACCTTGAAGTGGCAGTGAAAGTTGCACACAGTAGGAAAAATATTGGTCTTGTTGTTGTTGTGTTGTTCCAGATGATCTGTTTTCCGATTCGTGCAAGTGATGCCTGTATTGTGTACTTTTTTATGCAAAATTTTATGGACTGTTGAATAAGCATACTAAAGTATTGACAGAAACAAATGATTTCTATTTTCCATATACAAGATATAAATATATAAATATATATATCTATATATAATAATATATATATATATATATATATATATAATATAGATTGTAGATATAACCAACGAAAAACAAGACAACAAACAAGAGTTTTGAGCACAGTAACTTCGGCCATGGCCTACCTCAGTGACTGTTTATTCAGGACTAATACTACTAAATAATAAAGGACAATTGTATATAGCGGGGCTTTCCAGAGCACAAAGCGCTTCAACATAAAATCAGTATATAACTAAATACAAATAGATACACCAAACACAAAATCCAAACATACCGCTGGCCAACACCACATAACACAAAACAGAAAAACTACGCTCAACAAGACACACTCAACGACAGCAAACTCAAACATTTACTATAAATAGCGACAACCAGACAAAAATATTTTCTCTCTCTTTCCCTTCACACACACACACACACACACACACACACACACACACACACAGACCCAAAACACACGTCCCTCTCGTCAACCACTCAGTTTCTCTACTATCAAATTCTATCACGCTTACACATACTCTTTACTCATACTCTCACTCTCTTCCCCACCCCAACCAACTCTCAGCTCAACTAACCGTGCTCCCGATATTCCTGTGCTCACTCTCTCTCTCTCCCCACACAGCTAAAAAAACATACTACTTATAATTTTGACTAGTATCAATCGATCAGGTGTCCGAATTACAAGAGCCAAGGGGCAGGGCCTTGTGTTGGGAGCAGAGAGAGAGTGAGCAAGGAATATCGGGAGCACGGTAGAGAGCGAGAGTATGGTTGGGGTGGGGAAAGAGAGTGGAAGTAATGAGTAAGAGTATGTGTAAGCCGTGATAGAATTTGATAGTAGAGAAACTGAGTGGATGAGAGAGGAGTGTGTTTGGGTCTGTGTGTGTGTGTGGTGGTGTGTGTGTGTGTGTGTGTGTTGAAGAGAAAGAAGAGACAATATTTTTGTATGGATGTCGCTATTTTATAATGTTTGAGTTTGCTGTGTTGGTGGTGTCTTGTTGAGCGTACGTTTTAATGTTTTGTTTATGTGGTGTTGGCAGCGGTATGTTTTGGATTTTGTGTTTGTGTATCGAATTTGTATTTAGTTATATACTGATTTTATGTGAAGCGCTTTGTGCTCTGAAAGCGCTATATAAAATGTCAATATTTTTATTAATATTATTCCTGAATAACAGTCCCTGAGGAAGGCCATGGCCAGAAGTACTGGCTCAAAACTCAGTTTGTTTGTCTTGTTTCTTTGGTTTATCTACAATATATAATATATATCATATATTAAATATATATATATATATACTATAAATATATATATATCTATATATATATATCATATGTATATGGGAAAATAGAAAATCATTTGTTCTGTCAAATCTTTGTATGCATATAAACAAACAGTCCATAAAATTATTGCATAAAAAAGTAACACAATACAGGCATCACTTGCACGAATCGGAAAACAAGATCATCTGGAACAACACAATAACAACAATACCAATTATTTTTCCTACTGTGTGCAAACTTTCACTGCCACTTCAAGGTGACAAATAGCATGTGCCCACATTAATGAATGAGTTTAAACAGAGAACAAAGAAGGTTCAATGGTCAGCTAGTAGGCAGCAGTGCCAAGATAACAGTCGCATAGCCCATGTGGCCCGAAATCACAGCATCTGAATCAGCCTGACACACAAACAACATACAATCCAAACTTAATAATCTTATAATCCACACTCATTCACACACACACCACTTAAACACACTCACACACACACGCACACACTCACTACTCACGCACCACACTACACGCAACACTCCACACACACACTCAACCATTCTCAAACGGTTGAAACACCACACCACACACACACACACACACACACACACACACACACCCACACACACACACACACACACCACTTACGTGAAGCACAGTGGTAAGAGTGGAGAGGTTTCTTGTTCTTGATTACTGTTACAGTCCTCTGCTGACTTCTGACTTGACCTCTAACTTTTCAATGCTGGTATCAGGGAACAGTGCCGCTGCTTCTCCATTTTCAAAAGCTTTGGGGCTCCGCTCTCTCGAACAAGCGTGTTGGGACATGCACATCTGTAGGCATACAACCTGTCAGGGAGAGGGAGGGGGGGAGAGGGGGGGACATTTCATACACAGATGTAACACTGTATATTCATCAAAACTTTTTTTAAGTATGGTCGTCGATTTTTTTTTAACGCGAAAATATTTTTTTGCGTGATTTCGATTTTGATTTCCGCCGAAAAAAAAAATCCTCGTTTCCGCGACGAATTCCAGGCACTGATAATTGAGTGGTTGAAGCTCTTACCAGAAAAAGCAGAATGCGAGAACTCAAAATTCAAATCACAGCCCACAGCGAGATTTCCTCCAAGATACCCCAGCTCTTAAGTGATGGTCTAGGCCATAAGTCGCTTTCCAATGAGTGATAAACCAAGTTTATGTCAAGTATGTACTCAGCCATGTTAAAGATCCCCACAGCACAAAGGATGTCCATGCAAAATTCTGTAATAAAAAATAAAATCTGTTTTCTTAGGATAAACCTGAATACTGGCCCTGCACTGTGGTGACATGCTATGCTCCTCCACCAGAAGAGCAATCCAGACATCAAAAGTAAATCCATTGTGGAAAAAAAAACAAAAAAAAACATTCCACTAGCTCAGCAATTTAAAGTGCTCATTTTAATTGTTATTGTATTGCTTAAGCCCAAGCCGACTGTTAGAGCCATATTCAGGGCTATAACTTTTTCAAAACATACAATACTCAACATATGTTACTTGTTGTCCTATAAACATTTCAAACTTCAACAGGCAAAAAGAGGAAAAGAAAATCAAGCACACATACAATGCATTCATCTCAAGAGAATCTAAGGAGGCTTAAGAAAACATGGAAAAGCTAGCTGGCACGTCCATCAAAGATGAATTGGCAGACAGTGTAAGTGCTCCAACATAGTACCTGCACAGTGTGGCCTGGTTTGTATATACATACACCCAAGAAAAACATCAGAGCATGCATGCCAAGATAAAAATCTGCAAGAAGGTAATTCTCTTGTTCCGTCCTACTTCACAGACTCATACCACAGGTGAAATCTTCCTGTTACCACAATTCACATAACACATACTATAAACTTGGCAGACACACAGTGGCCTAATACTTTCTTCTCCTCTTCTCTGATCTTGTCACAGGAACACAACTGCACTTTTTTTAAATGCAAAGGAAAAAAATTCAAAGGGTAAACTGCTCTTGGTTTATTTACTTATTACTAAGTAGATCACATTCAGATGATGTAACACACATAACAGTTAGGATTTGTAGTTGTCGAGCTGGGGTTTAACCCTTCACTCCTGCACTATAATCCACCAAATGCAAAAACTGAACCCTTTGACTCCCTCACTCTATCCACCAATTCCCTGCAAGAGACTGAAGACGGCTGGTGGGATGCAGGATAGGGTCACTGGTGAAGGCATCAAATCAAAGGGTCACGTTTTTGCTTTTGCTAGCACTAACTTGACTAACTGCAAACAGGGGTAATGATGGGTTCAATGTGTGATGCTCGTGACGGGTGCGGAGTCAAAAATTAAACAAAAATAACAACTGTTTTGCCGAATGTTGGATGGTGTTGTTACTTGTTGTTGTCGATAATATAAATAATCATAATTATAATCATCATGATGATCAAAATTATGATCATCTACATGTCAGCTGCTGTACAACCATTTACAGGTACACTAACACAACAGAAACATACAGTCTAACAGTGTACGCAGCTGTAGGCACAAGACTTCGTTCCTGTTGCTTATATAGTTGTAATGAATTGCAAATGAAACGCTTATCTTTGAACATGTTAGCTTACGACCTGTTTTTATTTTCATATTGCAATTTTACAGTAACTTACATCCAGAGGGTTTTGAACGGTCACAAAAGTCCTTGTCAGAAGGGCAAATTCGACCAAAGAAAGACATAGTCGCCATGTTGTCTGTTGATACGGCAGCGTAATAAAACAGTTGTTTCCCCGGAAGCATTGCGCAATGAGTATGTATCCAAGTGAGATCGCTCAGCAAATAGGCCAGCAACTAACTTACAGTACTTAGACGTGAAAGCCTTTGGCCCTTTTCAATTAAAAACAAGCCTATAGCTCGAACTATATTGATTTTTCAGCTGGTGAGGTTTTAATGTTCCTTTTGCATTCTTTATTTTAACGATTTCTTCGGTTTGCTCAGTTTTTAATCGACTCGTAAGGACGAATTGTCGATTCTACTTGCCCTCAGGCTGAACTGGCTAAACGTAAACATAATCAATGTAGGCCTATTATATTGTATAGCTTAAACATAATCCGCAACGATTCGCGTTCTGTTTTTGTTAACTAGTAACCAGCAGCATTTTTCGTTATTACTTCTTCTTTTTGTACTTGTCAAATTCTTCTGCTTCTTTCTTATAAACATCCACCATCATCATTTTGATGGTCTGATGAGTATAGAACGGGGTTTCCAACAATTAGTTTTGTTGGTATGTATCTTATTACTTGGGGTGGGGGGGGGGGGGGGGGAATAGATGCCAAATATACGTAAAACAAATATAAGGCAACAAAATAGAAAGTTGGACTTGAGCACAGCGATGTTGGGAAATAACAATAAATTGTTGGGTGGAGAGAGAGAGAGAGGAGAGAGAGTTTGAATTCCTTTTTTTCTTTTTTTTTCTTTGTTGTTGTTGTTTGTTGTTTTTATAAGAAGATAAAATGTGCCTCAGATATACATGGGTTATCGTCCTGCAACTGGTCAGTTAGGACCACTACATTTAAGAAAAATCTTATGATAATTGTTATATTTCGTTTGGTAAAATGTTCCAGTAATTGAAGAAATTAATAAAAAAGTGTAAGTGTTATCGTATTTTTTACTCAACATCAACTTTTTGTTGGAAAAATGAGCAATTTCTGTAGCTAGATTTGTGACAAGAGTTCGACTGTAAATCGATCACAATTATTTTCCTACATACATGACCAAAATTCAATGCCACCTGTTTCAACAGTGCAAAAGAATGTAACTGTGGTCTCTGACATCATTTTACTTCAGAGTATCCATGATGATCAATGAATGCCAGGAGATGGATCAGTGTCCCAGAACGTTCATTACGGTGTCTTTTCTGTAGTGATAACTTAAGTAATCGTCGCATTTAAAATGAAGGCATTGGGAATTTCCGATGTGATTCCATTAAATTAAAACACAAACATTTTTCATTATGATTCACATCACTAAGTGATAATGAGAGAGAAGAGAGACTGATTATGAATGGTGGGCATGGTGTCTATCAAAACCATGAAACGCTCGAGACTCAACAGAGGCTCTATTTCTCAACTTCCCGAACTTTGACGCGACCAAGCGAATGATCTCACTTTCCCTCCCTCGTAGTGGGAGCTTTGCACTACTTCACAAGATATGCATAATTCAGTCTATTTTTGAAAATGTCACTTCATTGACCATTTTAACAAGCACATAGAGGCCTTTTTGGTGTCTCAAGATAAAACAAAACAAAACAAAAACAGACTCAAACAAATACAAAGAAAGAAAAATGAAACAAACAAAAACCAAACTATAAGTATAACTAATCTACTAACAAGTTGCATGTGTATCTGTTATTTTGGCACAAAACTGAGACAAGCTGATATAGATCAGGGAACAGTCATCTCACCAGATGGCAAAGAAATTAGAAATAACCAGCAGAATGCGCCAAGCGTTCTGCTGGTTATTTCTAATTTCTTTGCCATCTGGTGAGATGACTGTTCCCTGATCTATATCAGCTTGTCTCAGTTTTGTGCCAAAATAACAGATACACATGCAACTTGTTAGTAGATTAGTTATACTTATAGTTTGGTTTTTGTTTCATTTTTTCTTTCTTTGTATTTGTTTGAGTTTGTTTTTGTTTGTTTTGTTTCATCTTCTAAACTTGTTGATATATTATTTCAAATTATAAACTATTGTCATAATGATTTGTTAATTCGATAATGATCATCAGAGTAGGTTCAGTACTCATGTACTGGTAATAGTACAGAACTTTTGTAGACTTTTGGGCCTTGAGCTGTTTTGTTTTTCCACTTTGTTTTGTTTTTGCTTGTATTATTGTTGTTGTAAATTGGGTGTCATCAGTTTTGTTTGTATGGGTTGTTTTTTTTTTTCATTTTGAGTTTAGTTTAGTTGTTTTTTGTTGTTGTTAAGCCTTTTCATATTCTAAAACTGTAAAAGTTTTGTTCCTTTTCAGAGATGGAAACAGTTATGGATTAAGCAGCTTCATTCATCAAACATTAATAAAATAAGAAATAAAACAAATTTAGAAAACAATCAACAAATCCAAATAATTTTGATAATATAAGGAACAGTTTGCTCGAGGGAATAATACAGTTTCTTCTTCTTTACCTTGATTCCGTGAACAGTCTTTGAGACACCACATGAAAGAACTATTCACCAGACTCCTCCAGCTCTGTCAGAGTGTGTCAGATCTCTGCAGATGGTTTCTGTATCCATTCTGCAATGTTTCAATCCATCATTTTTTCTGTCTTCCCTCTGTCTCTCTTCCTGAACAATTTCCCATACCAGCATAGTTTTCTTTTCTTAACTGATGTCAGCAAATCTTTATATGGCTAAGTGAGCTGCTTGATTGTTTGGCACACTTGTTCATGGTGATATGATCAATGTATCAGATGATTAATAACTTGTGATAATTTCTCATTTTCATGGCTCAGATTTATTTGTCCTATTTTGTAGTGAGGGTCCATGTTTTGCATGCTTACAGGAAGATGCAATAGACAGTTTACTATAAATGCATTTATGATGATGATGATCATCTTCATCATTTACGTAGAATGGAGGGGTGTTTTAGTGGTATCTGCCTGGGAAGCAAGAGAAGCTAGAGGTCTTGATTTCCATTCTCACTGGACAGGGACTTTCCTTCCACATCCTCCCAACATCCAGTCATCTGGATCGATGCTAGTCTTTTGGATGAGACAATATACCAAACTGATCATTGAGGAGCATGCATTTAATGTGCATAAAAGACTTGCACAAACAAAGAAAAGTTGTCCTTGGTAAAATTCCACAGAAAATATGATAATGATAATAGGTAATTCCACTTGTATAGCGTAAACCATGTTAGAAAATGCTCATTGCACTTAAACAAAAACACACACAACACACACACCACACACACACACACACACACACACAACACACACACACACACACACACACACACACACACACACAAGGAGGGTGATACTTTCCATGTCAGTACATTAATGCAGAAAACACATGTTAGAGAATGTTCATTGCACTTTTCAAAAAAAGAACACTCACACACACACACAAAAGGGGGACGGGGTACTTGCCATGTTAATATGGCAAACACATTTGGTTACGTTGATCAATGTAGCATAAAACATAGTTCATCAAAACTAACTACAAAATATGTTCTTCATTTATTATTGTAGGGTTTGTGTCTGTACAAACACACATGAAATAGATGCACATGTAAACACACATGCTGTATGCACATGCGCGCACCACACACACACACACACACACACACCACACACACACACACACACACACACACACACACACACACAAAACACACACACACTGTTTTCATCATCATCATCATCATCATCATCATTGTCATTGCTATCATTCATCATCATTTTTAATATTTTGTTTTTTAACAGCCTGGGGGTGCAATTTCTGTTCCGGGGAGTTCCCCCTCCAGCGGATCTCGCGCGGAAAACCCCCCAGTACGCATGTC
>JAPXFY010005495.1:0-2500 GCA_030674185.1 Monoplex corrugatus
ACACACATACACAAAACACACACAACACACACACACAACACACACACACACACACACACACACACACACACACACATACACACACACAACACACAACAACACACACACACACACACATACACACACACACACACACACACACACACACACACACACACACTTTAGCATCAACCTTCATCATCATGTACAACACACCACTTCGATATTTTGTTCTAAATATTTCCACACCCCTTTCCTCCCCTCTTCCTCCCATTCGTATCACCCATCCACCCCCTTAGCCCACCCACCCCCCCATTCCCTGCTTGTTTTCCATCCCCTCCCACCCCCCCTTCCCCCCCCCCCCACACATCTCCTGCCTGTAGGCGTCCGTGCAGTCTGTCAGAAAGATGGAACCGGGTGTGTGGAGATTTAAGAATCCAGGGGCCACAAACACCACTCTCCCACCTGTCTCACCTGGGGCGACAGGTACACACTGTCTCTTCCCCCTAGATACCTGCATTAACCAGGTGAGTCTGGCACTGAGTAATCCCACTGTTTGTGTACTTTCGCACAGATTACATGCCAGCTCTCTCCCTCTGTCTCTCTGTCTCTGTCTCTCTCTCTCTGTGTCTGTGTCTCTGTCTCTCTCTCTGTCTCTCTCTGTGTCTCTCTCTGTGTGTCTGTGTCTGTGTCTCTCTCTCTGTCTCTCTCTCTGTGTCTGTGTCTCTGTCTCTCTCTGTGTGTCTGTGTCTGTGTCTCTCTCTCTGTCTCTCTCTCTGTGTCTGTGTCTCTGTCTCTGTCTCTCTCTCTCTCTCGCTCTGTCTGTCTCTCTCTCTGTCTCTCTCTCTCTCTCCCTCTCTCTCTCGGTCTGTCTCTCTCTCTCTTCCCTCTCTCATTCTCCTCTCTCTCTCTGTTTCTCTCTTTCTCTCCCCCCCTCCTTCTCTCTCTCTCACACACACACACTATGCAGGTGGTATGTTGCTGCACAGTGTTGCTGCACAGTCTGCATATTTCGTCTTCAGTGAGTGTGCATGCTCGGTGTTTTCACATTTTCATAAGCCAATGTACACTTACAGGGCTAACGGGATTTGTTTTAACGTGTATACCTGATGTCTTGCATGCGTATATGCGAAGGGGTGGGTCTACATACATGTTTACCTGGAAGATCGTATGATATCTCCACCCTCATCCCTGTGGGTCATACATATGTCCCGGTCTCATAATATCACCACTAAGTTGCATTTTACACATTTAAGTTTAAATACGGAAAGTGCAGAATCTGCAGTGTTTATCGATACCAGGTTTATCTCTCTGCTGTGAAATTTGGCGGCGATGGTGGCTATTTAAAGTATGTACATAAAGAATAGGCCATTCTGAGAAAAAAGAAAGAAAGGTTACTCCGATGCTGATCACACAACTGGTTAAAGTCTTGAGTATCAGGTCTAAATCCCATACAAGTGATTAAAATTCTGAATCAATTATGAGTCGTATATTTGATGCTTATAAGGACAATCGTTGTTGAAAGAAAACATTAATGCTGAATCACTTCATGCTTTAGATGAAATAATCACAGAACATGTGTAAAGAACGGTGGAAACTGGGGGAAAAAAAAAAAGAAAACTGTACAAAATGTCTGAGAGTGATGAAAACAACACAAAACATATCTAGAAGACGAAAAACTACGAATAACATGTCTAAAAGACGAAAACAACACAAAACATATCTAAAACACACAAAACATGTTCAAAAGATGAAAACTGCAAAAAACATGTTTAAAAGATTAAATCTATACAACACATGTCTCAGGAAAGCAAAAGATAAAAAATAAACAAAATATTTTCAAGGAGTGCAAAAAGAAGAACTGTCAATATGGCTGACCATCTGGCTTATGACTCGTTAACAGTTAAAGGAATTCTGGCAGATCTATAAACAGTACAACGTACACCACCACAGGAGGAAACCAGCACAAATAGTTGCACTTCAACAGTAGACTGCTATGAAAAGATTTGAACACAGCTCCCCTGTGGGGTCGCCTGGGCTCAGTGAATATAAATAGTCTCCTCCTTCTAAACTTTCTGCACTAGAAATATTCTCTTTTTCTATTAGTCTCTTTTCTGTTTGCCTTTATCTTGTCTTTCTTTCAATCTCTTTCTTTCAATTAGTCTGTCTTATGGGTTCATAACAGGAAAGCTGAAGGGAAAGAGAGCACCAGGTAGACCCAAGGAGAAAATATAGGACTGACTTCCTGGGTGGCTGAAGACAGAGAGGGTTGAAGATGTGCTTGAAGCAACAAGGGATAGAAACATATGGAGGGCCATGATCGCCAACGCCATGTGGCAAGGCACTTGATGATGATGATGATGATGATGATGGATTCATCCTCCCTGTGTTTGTTTCTAGAAATATTTACACATGTACCTCTCCCTATCTAAGTTGGGGTATGCGGTGCATCATCATCATCATCAGGTGCCCTGCCGCATGGCGTTGGCGATCATGGACTTCCATCTGCCTCTATCTCTCG
>JAPXFY010005495.1:10000-14858 GCA_030674185.1 Monoplex corrugatus
CGTACAATACTCATTATAATAATAATAATAATTACAATATTTATATAGCGCAAAATCTTGATAAAATCAAATCTAAGCGCTGAAGCAGACACATACGCACGCACACACGCACGCACGCACGCACGCACGCACACACACACACGCACACACACACACACACACAACACACACACACACACACGCATGACTATAAATGGGGAGAAAGAATAAAAGCAATAAAAGCAAGAATAAAAGCAATGGAAAATTATAGAGAGCATAGCATATACAATTATTTATTATTCCCATGTGGTTCCCCTCCGAGCGGAGACAGGCTGCAGAGGGGGGGGGGGGGGGTTGAGTGAGGTTAGGATTTTATGCGGAGGAGAAAAGGTGAGTTTTGAGAGCGGACTTGAAGGAGACAAAAGTAGGTTGCTGACGGACTGAGAGAGGAAGTTTGTTCCAGGAGAGTGGACCAGAAACAGAGAAGGCTCGTGGACCATAGGTATTGAGCTTAGTGCGTGGAAAGCGAAAAGTCAGAGGATCGGAGGCAGAGCGGAGGGTACGTGAGGGAACATAGATCTCAAGTAGGCTTGACAGGTAATCGGGGGCTGCGTTATTGAGGCTTTTGTAGCACATGGTGTCTAGTTTGTACTGTATGCGCTTTGATACAGGGAGCCAGTGAAGTTGTGCCAGGAGAGGAGATATGTGGTCAGCTTTTTTCTTTTTGAGTACAAGGCGTACAGCATTGTTTTGAATGCGCTGTAGGATGTGAATGGTGGAGGCAGGAAGACCAGACAGGAGTGAATTGCAATAGTCAATGCGAGACATTATGAAGGAGAGAACGACAGAGAGAACGACAGCGTTTCGACAGAGAGATACTTCCTGATCAGCCTTATACGATGGAGATGATAGTAGCAAGATCTGGCAGTTTGAGAAACAAAGTTGTTCATGGAGAGGGTAGAGTCAATGCAGACACCAAGGTTTTTAGCTGAATCAGAAATTGGGACTGATGTGTTACATAATGGGAGAGAAAGAGGAGGCAGCTGAGAAAGTTTATGACGGGTGCCAATGAGGATAGCTTCCGTCTTGTCGTCATTAAGCTGAAGTTTTGTTGAACGTCATCCAGTTCTTAATGTCCGAGTAACACTCAGTGGTGCGAGTCAACAGGCGCTGTATATTATCAGGTGAGTCACTGTCTTGAAGTTGGGTGTCATCAGCATAGAAGTGGTGTTTTATAGAGTGGGAGTTGATGATGGTGGACAGGGGGGAGGTGTAAAGAGTGAAAAGAACAGGGCCAAGGACAGATCCTTGTGGAACACCACAGGTCAGGTATGCAGGTTGAGAGTAAGTGCCATTGATGAGAACAGTTTGTTTTCTGTTTGATAAATACGAAGTGAAAAAGGAGAGAGCAATGTCAGAGATGCCAAAAGTATGATGAAGCTTAGAAAGGAGAATTGCATTTATTATACAAATAAATGAATATTGCATATACATGTAATAAGAAACACAGCCTTAATCCCTCAGATACTCAAACTGCTTGCCGTCGGTATTCACACACTCCTCTAATCGAGAGCGGAATTAAGCATTATAGTAATGGTGTGATACTTACTGTATACCTACTTTTGCACCCCCCCCTGTATTTCTTTGTTTTATTTCTCTGTCCAATGTCTTATTAGTTATATATATATTTGGTTTTGGTTCTTTACCTTAACCTCCAGTTTTCCTCATTTTAATCTCACTGATCTAATTCAGCTGTGTTTGTCCGTTTTGGACCAAATTATTTGTTTTACCTTGTTGCATATGTTACTAGTTTTACATAATGGTTATGGGAAAAGTTCGTGATCCCTCTGTCCCTTCACACACACGCACACACACACACACACACACACACACACACACACACACACACACACACACACACACACACACACACACACACACATACATACACACACACACACACATACATGCACACACACACACACACACACACACACACATACACAAACTCACACACACACACACACTCACACACACACACACAGACGCACACACACACACACACACACATACACACACACGCACACACATAGACACACACACTCACACACACATACACACATAGACGTACACACACACACATACACACACACACACACACACACACACACACACACACGCACGTACACACACAGACACATACACATAAAGACACACACACATACACCCCCCCACACACACACATACACCCCCCACACACACACACTCACACATACACCCCCCCCCACACACACAGAGTAATTGCTATTTTCCCACCTACGTCTCTCATTTTCACCTCTCTCAAACGACAACTGCTATTTCTCTGATCTCACTGTGCAGTGTTTCTTTCATTACTGATATATCGATGCATTTTTTTCAAAACACTGTTTGCTGAAGGAAGACATGTAAACTAGTAATGGCAAGTTTGAAAATGCTTGTACGTAATAATTTCTACAGTCGGAAAACAAACTAACATTATCATCATTGTCATTGTCATTGTCATTGTCATTGTCATTGTCATTGTCATTGTCATTCATTCATCATAAAAGGCAAGTTTGAAAATGCTTGTACGTAATAATTTCTACAGTCGGAAAACAAACTAACATTATCATCATTGTCATTGTCATTGTCATTGTCATTGTCATTGTCATTGTCATTGTCATTGTCATTGTCATTGTCATTCATTCATCATAAAAGGCAAGTTTGAAAATGCTTGTACGTAATAATTTCTACAGTCGGAAAACAAACTAACATTATCATCATTGTCATTGTCATTGTCATTGTCATTGTCATTGTCATTGTCATTGTCATTCATTCATCATAAAAGGCAAGTTTGAAAATGCTTGTAGGTAATAATTTCTACAGTCGGAAAACAAACTAACATTATCATCATTGTCATTGTCATTGTCATTGTCATTGTCATTGTCATTCATTCATCATAAAAGGCAAGTTTGAAAATGCTTGTACGTAATAATTTCTACCGTCGGAAGACAAACTAACATTATCATCATTGTCATTGTTATTGTCATTGTCATTGTCATTCATTCATCATAAAAGGTAAGTTTGAAAATGCTTGTACCTAATAATTTCTACCGTTTGAATATAAATTATCATCATCATCATCATCATGATCATCATTGTCATTGTAATTGTCTTTCATTCGTCATCTGCATGGTCAGGCCTTCTGGAAATTCTTGTCTCGAAATTTCCTCTTTTCTGTCACTCTCTTTGTTTCTGCCTTGTTACCTTGCTTTCTGTCATTTCTACTTATTTTCTGCCTTAATGGTCCATTCACCTGTATTTTTTCGATAAAGTCTTACTTACTTTTTCTTCGGATTGATAATTGGGTACATGTATTAAGTGCATTTTTGGCTCTAAGAGGTGAGATATGCGGAAGCAATTTTAGGTAACGTATGCCTGTTTTTATATATGTTTTGGTGTCCTTATGTATCCCTATATTTGTATTCATGTGTGTTTTTTAAATCTCCCCTGTGCGATAAATCGGACGGAATGGTCCTACGCTGGGGGCATGTCCTTAGATTATGTGCGCGAATGCATTGATATGTGTACTTAATTTTTTCTTTTTTTTTTCTTTTCCTGTTGAAGTTTTGTGTGTTTTGATGCGGTTATAGCCCTGATATGGCTCTGCGCAGTCGGCTGGGCTTTAAACAACAATAAAAGGAAAAAAAGGCCACGACTAGCGATCAAAATGATTTTTGTTTCTTCACTCAACCTGCCAACTGCCACAGAGCTGAGTGGTCAGCGAAAGTGTAGTGGGTCGTGTGTCGTATTGTTCCATTTGATATGGATGTTGTGTTGTCTGGTCCTTTGGTCAGTAGGGGCAGATTGATGAATGCGTCAGTTTGAACTTGCATTTCATACATATCTTGAGTCAGTGGTGGCTGGTGCACAGCCCCAACACTATTATTACCGTCATCACCGTACCACCCTTCATTAGAAAGAGAGAGGGAGAGAGAGAGAGAGACAGACAGAGACAGAGACATACACACAGAACAGAACAGAAATGACAGACAGACAGACAGACAGAGAGCTAGAGAGAGTGTGTGTGTGTGAGAGAGAGAGAGAGAAAGAGAGGGGGGGGAGACAAAGAGAGAAAAACAAAAGAGACAGACAGACAGAAGACAGAGAGACAGAAAGACAGATAGAGAGAGAGAGACAGAGAATGAGAGAGAGAGAGACAGAGAGAGAGACAGAGAAAGAGAGAGAGAAACAGAGAGAGAGAGACATAGAAAGAGAGAGAGAAAGACAGAGAGAGACAGAAAGAGAGAGACACAGAGAGAGAGACAGAGAGAAAGAGAGACAGAGAGAAAGAGAGACAGAAAGACAGAGATAGATAAATAGATATATAAATAGATAGATAGAGAGAGAGACAGACAGACAGACAGACAGACAGAGAGAGACAGAAGACAGACATAGAGAAAGAGAGAGAGAGAGAAACAGAGACAGACAGACAGAGACAGAGAAAGAGAGAGAGAGAGACAGAGAGATAGAAAGTCAGAGAAAGAGAGAGAGAGAAAGACAGAGACAGACAGACAGACAGAGACAGAGAGAGAGAGAGAGACAGAGAGAAAGAGAAAACAGAAAGACAGATATATATATATATATTTTTATATATTTTATATTTTTTATAGAGAGAGGGGGAGGGGGGAGAGAGAGAGGGGAGAGACAGGGCAGACAGAGGGCGACAGGGCAGAGACAGAAACAGAGGGCAGACAGATAGCAGACAGGAGACAGAGACAGAGAGAGACAGACCGAGACAGAGATAGAAAGAGAAAAGTTTACCAGCAGGCAACAGTCAGTAATTACCTGCCAGTCGTTA
>JAPXFY010005496.1:0-10000 GCA_030674185.1 Monoplex corrugatus
ACAGAAAGGATGGGATATAATATATGGCATTGTTCCTTGGTGTGTTTATGAGATGGAATGTCCGACAACTTATATCACAGTCTGTCTGTTCGCTTAGTACGGTCTTCATTAATTCCGCTTAGTGCTTCTATCCTCTTAGAAGATAGATGTTGACTCTCTCTCTCTCTCTCTCTCTCTCTCTCTCTCTCTCTCTTTGGGGCATGAACCGTGTGTTGACAGATGCTGGTCGCATGTTCTAGCGTCCTCTTTAATTTGGCGTTTCCTGTGGACTGTGGTGACACTTTAGCTAACTACTTTGCCAGAAGCCAAGTGATGTACTATGCCTTCCGTATCTTTGGTCCTTCGAGCAGCATGTGGTTTGCTTTCTGCTGATATTTCAGGCGTTCATGTTTAAAAGGGCCAAAGAGAAAATGGCTATGCGGGTTGCCACATTGACGCCGAGGTGCCGTGCAGACGGCGTAATATTTAAGTTCTACCAAAGATAATTTTTCAATGGGAATCCCAGCAATATTTATTTTCCTTCTCACAGGCTAGGAAAAAATAACCAAAAACAAGAAAAATACCCGAGGACACACAAAAGTTTGGTATATTGCCACAATTAACAAATTACATGTAGATTAACGAGTGTTGATTTGTGTACGCTCTGACCGCTCTGGCGTGCCATACAATTCACGGCCTGGATGCCAGCTGAAGTTAATGCGTTAACGGCTACATCCGCTGCCGAGAAAAGCGTAACTCTCAGCTTCGCCTTACATTTTTCGCGATATACCGATAATATGATAGCAGCGAGTACTTGGCCTGTTCCCCGTCTTAATTAATGTTGGGGTGGATGGGGGGGGGGGGGGGGGTCATTCCCATACGATGTGGAGATACGGAGCCGAAACTTACGTAAATGCTGGGCATCAAATGGATGGAGTGTGTCAAATGAAGAAGTCAAAGACAGATCACAACTCGCCGTGTCAACTACTATTTGCAGACGGCGTCTTCGCTGGTCGGGACCTGTCTGAAGGCTGTCCACAAGACCTGCACGTCAAGACATTAAATGAACGTTAACAGGCCAAAGAGAGAGGAAGTGGCCGATGATGAGCTGGCAAAAGACAGTGAAAAGGGACCTCCAATTGGTCAACTAAAGCTGGAACGACAGCAACGAATGGCTGAGGACCATCACTATGGAGTGCTTTGACCGCCTCATGTGTTGTGCAGTGTGGAAGCAACTAAGTAAATTGTGAGCAAAAACAGGAGGTCCACATGATATTTATAGATCTGACCAGAGCATTTGACACT
This sequence comes from Monoplex corrugatus, assembly GCA_030674185.1. Lineage (NCBI taxonomy): Eukaryota > Metazoa > Mollusca > Gastropoda > Littorinimorpha > Ranellidae > Monoplex > Monoplex corrugatus. Next base: position 1,285 of record JAPXFY010005496.1, read on the forward strand.
GTTAATTTAAGCAGCGGGGCCCTGTGGGAGATACTATAAAACTGTGGTGCTCTTAGAAGTTTGTCTCGCTGATTGCTTACTTCCACACTGGCATGCTGGCCAGGGTGAAAGATAATAGAGAGGCATCCGACCTGTTCCCAGTGCATAACAAACTGAAAGAGTGATGTGTCCTAACACCCACATTTTTCATCATCCCGTTTGCAGCAATACTGACTCATGCATTCAGAGACTTTGACAGGGTGTGTGCATCAAGTTTCACTCATAGACAATTCTTCAACCTACAAAGACTCCAAGCCAAGGCCAAAGTGCTCAAAACCGTCCTGTGAGGGTTGTTGTTTTTTTTCGCAGATGACTGTGCACTCGCTGCACAGACGCATGAGGATATCCAGCGCATCACTTACCAACTGGCTGTGGCCTGCGTCTGATGAAACATTTCGTTCTGATGAAACAATAGAGCAAATGATGTTAGCTATAAATGAAACGTTACATGTTTGAACAACTATATAAAAGATGCTGCTGAGTGTAAGCAAAAAAATATGAATGTTGTTTGGATTAAACAAAGAGTCACTTGAAAAGAATGGATATTGATGATGATGCATTAGATAGAAATAATGATGTTTATAATGATGATAACTTTAACCGTCCTGTCTCTAAAAGAGAAATTATAACAGCTCAACGAAATTGCAAAATCATAAAGTTCTGGTCTACGTGGAATTATAGGTAAAATGAATTTTTTTTAAATATAAAAAAACGCATGTAAATTGATTCGAGTATGTGGTAAAAAGAGTCCATTATTCTTCCTTGTATAAGAAAAAAGGTGACGTCAATAACCGTGACAGCCACAGAGCAATTTCTTTGTGAGATTAGTAGTAATTTTGTTAAAGTGCTGTTATGAAAAAACAGATTACAAGATTTGGTACTGGAGAATGAAATTACTGGTGAATGCCAAGCTGGTTTCAAACAATTACTCTACAATAGATTTGTCGTTTACATTGATGGCATCTATACAAAAATTAGCTACTCTAAGTTATAAGTTGTATGTTGCTATTACTGATTTTCAACACGCTTTCGACACTATTATTAGAAATATATCAGCCCAAAAATTGTATTTGCAGAACAACATTTTGTTAATGCATTTTGATTATATATGAATGTGTAAAGGCGAAAGTGTGATATAATGCTACCTTAGCAAACTATCTTAAGTGTGTATATGGTGTGAAGCAAGGTGAAGTTGCGCTTTCTCTATTTATCAGTGATTTGACTCGGCAAGCCAGCAGCTCTGGGAAACATGGTGTAACGTTTACAAACTATCGTTTAGAATTTTATATTGCTCTTTGGGCTGATGATGTTGTATTGATGTCACAGACAATACTAGGTTTACAAACACAATTAACTAGTTTACAAATAGCAGCTTGTTCACCTCAATTAAAAGTAAATATGAAAAGTAGCATCATTACGTTTTTTAAAAAAAATGGATATCTTGCTGCAAGAAAAAGACGGACATATGATGTTAGTTATTCCTATGATAAATACAAATATCTAGATAATTTATTTTTTCTACCCGTCTGTAGAACATTTAAAATTCATGTATGTAGAGTTAAACATGCATTTCACTGTATTATCAAGAAATTGTCAATGTTAAATACTGATTCTCTTACACCCATTTTGAAATTATTATCAAAGTTCAACCAATAATGCAGTCATCATCATCATCATCATCATCAGGTGCCTTGCCGCATGGCGTTGGCGATCATGGACTTCCATCTGTCTCTATCACTTGTTGCCTCAAGCATCTCTTCCACCCTCTTTGTCTCCAGCCACTCTGCAAGTCCGTCTAGTATCTTCTCCCTGGGTCTACCCGGTGCTCTCTTTCCCTCCAGCTTTCCCGTTGTGACCAGGTGCTCCAATTCCCCTTTCCTCTTAAAATAGCCTATAAATATTGGTATACAGTAATACAGTATGGTTCAGAATTATGAGCTCTTGACTGAGCTTGTAAACAATGTGAAAACTTTCATTCGTTTACTTTGAATAATTTTCTGCAAATATCACTACAAAGACCGAATGATCTAGTTCATGTTGAGACAGAATGGATATCTAATAAGCTTCTTTTCCATTGTTAGATTGTGAAATACTGGGTAAAACTTACTGAAATGGAACCACATAAGCAACTTTGCAAAGCTTACGGTATGTTGATTGTTTTAAATGTTAGAGGAAAGAAATCATCAGACTAAACAAAATTGACAATACACACATGTGGGTTTGGGTATGCATGGGTAAACCAAGGTGTTGGGGGTGTAATGGTTATTTTTGCCTTTCGTGAAAGACTAACTGATTGTAAATGGCAAATTTTAATCCCCGTGTACAGGATAGTAACAAATTTGATTGTTATGAGCCATTTAAACTTTTTTTCTTGCTTCGGCTGACCATTAACAAGATTGAGGCAGACCAGAACAAGATTGAGGCAGCCGAAATGTGGTTCCTAAAAAGAATGTTGAGAGTTCCATGGACAGCAAAGAAAACAAATGAGACAGTCTTGATGGAGGCAGACACAAGAAGATAATTCATCAGGAAGATAAGGAAAAGACAGGCAACATTTATAGGCCATTTTATGAGGAAAGGGGAATTGGAGCACCTGGTCACAGCAGGAAAGCTGGAGGGAAAGAGAGCACCAGATAGACCCAGGGAGAAAATGCTAGACGGACTTGCAGGGTGGCTGAAGACAGAGAGGGTGGAAGATGTACTTGCGGCGACAAGGGCCATGATCGCCAACGCCATGCGGCAGGGTACACGATGATGATAATTTAAACATTTACATTGTGTTTCCACTTATTGTTCAATAAATCTTGACAGACATTTTAAATGCACGATAACAATCTTTAGACTGGGCATATTAGACATAAACTCTAAAGTTATAAACTATATATATATTTTATAAACTATAAAGTTATAAACTATAAACTGTAAACGGTCCTTTCCTCGTAGTCTTCTATGTCCTACGTTCTGTGTTAAAGGACGTAAAAGCAAAGTTTTCACAGTGGACTAATAGAGAAGAAACAGAGATATCAGTGGTGTTTCTAGCTGGTCTGGACTGGGGAGTGGGTAGGGAAGAAGGAAATGTGAGTATAGTCAAGCTTTGTGCATCCATCTCCTGTCCCTAGTTACTTTACCATCCTTATCCTTGAAGTGGGGACATGAATCCATTTAGCGCAGCAACAGAGACAACTTCTCCAAGTCCAGACACAAGTCTGGTTATCCATCCATTCGTGCTTAAGCCGGATTTTAGGAAACAATTGTTCTAACCACTACGCCGGTTGTTTTCCCGTCACCCTTACTCGGTATGGCGTATACCATGGTTGTAATTCTATAAATAACACCCTTCGGCAGTGTACAATACCCTAACTCTATAAACAAAACCATTACAAGGAAATATGCCTAACCTTTCTTGTTTTAAGATGAGCTGAAAGCTTTCCATGAATCTTTCTGTTTTAATTATCTTTGCTCATACTGACCCTGTTCCATACTGTTTGAGTGTGTTCTTGTAGTATGTTGAATAAGGATGTTAATGAGAGTGTGTCATCATTATTATCATCAGGTGCCCTACCACATGGCGTTGGCGATCATAGCCCTTCATACAAATCTATCTTTTGTCGCTGCAAGTACATCACACCACCCTCTCTGTCTTATCCACTCCGCAAATCCGTCCAATATTTTCTCCCTGGGTCTATGTGGTGCTCTTTTTCCGTCCAGCTTTTCTATTGTGTCAGGGTGCTCTAATTTCTCTTGCTTCATAAAATGTCCTATGAACGGTGGTTGTCTTTTCTCAATCCTCAATAACGTTCTTCTTATGTCTGCCTCCTTCAATATTGTCTCGTTTTTTCTTTGTTGTCCTTTAGACCTGTTCGGTGAATGACCCTTGATCCAAGTTATCACATTCTCTCTCTCTCTCTCTCTCTCTCTCTCTCTCTCTCTCTCTCTCTCTCTCTCTCTCTCTCTCTCTCTCTCTCTACTATCTATCTATCTATCTATCTCTCTCTATCTATCTATCTATCTATCTATCTATCTATCTAATCTATCTATCTATCTATCTATCTATCCATCTAGATTTGTATATATATATGTATATATAGATATGTAAATAACACACACACACATACACACACGCACGCACGCACGCACGCACATACATACATACATACATACATACACTCACTTTTTTCTCAAGACTTCAAAAAGGCAAGAAGGTCAGCTAGGCTTAAGAGGGAGGGACCTGCTAAATAAACCTATCCCTTCAATATTTTTGTGCCGGGGCAGCCAGGCGAATACCCTGCTCTTAACGATTTTCCACTGCCGTGGGATTTTTAGCGTGCGCAGGCCAGAAGGCACACGGGTAGTGGTAGTGATAGTGATAGTAGTAGTAGTAGTAGCAGTAGTCATCATCATCATGAAGTGCCTTGCCACATGGCGTTGGCGATCATGGCCTTTCATCTGTTTCTATCCCTTGTTGCCGCAAGTACGTTTCCTCCCTCTCTGTCCTCAGCCACCCTGCAAGTCCGTCCAATATTTTCTCCCTGGGTCTATCTGGTACTCTCTTTCCCTCCAGCTTTCCCGTTGTGACCAGGTGCTCCAACTCCCCTTTCCTCATAAAATGGCCCATAAATATTGCCTGTCTTTTCCTAATCTTCCTCATGAATGATCTTCTTGTGTCTGCCTCCATCAAGACTGTCTCGTTTTTGTTTTTGTTTTTCTTTGCTGCCTATGGAACTCTCAACATTCTTCTTAGAAACCACATCTTGGCTGCCTCAATCTTGTTCTTGCTTTGCTTGTTGACTGTCCACGCCTCACAACCGTATAACATTATCGATTCTATATAACATTCAAGAACTCTTTTGATAAGCATTTGTTGGTAAGAATGCTTTTCATCTTCTTGAATGCTGTTTTGGCTTCGCCGATTCTGTTGCCTATTTCTGATGTGCATCTGCCGTCTGGTGAAATGATCGTTCCCAGGTATTTAAACTTATCAACCTGTCTCAAGGTTGTGCCGTTTGCTGTTATTTTGCATGAGGGGATTTCGTGTTTTTTTTACTGATCATCGTGACTTCAGTCTTCCTGCTGTTTAGTTCCAACCCCTTACCTTTGCTTTCTATTTTTAGTATACTCAAAAGGTTTTGTAGGTCCCTTTCATTTTCTGCAATTAGCACGGTGTCATCTGCGTATCGAATGTTGTTTATCATTTTCCCTCCAACCTTTAATCCAGGGTGTTCTTCTAGATTTCTCATGATGTTTTCGCTGTAAAATGAAAACAGATCTGGTGACAAAATACAACCCTGTCTGACTCCTCTTTTGAAATTTGAGAAAGAACTTATATCGTTTTCTTTTCTCATTACAGCTGTTTGTTCCCAATACATATTTCTGATTATTCGTAGATCTTTTCCATCAATGTTGAGTCTTTCTAGTTGATTGATCTATTCTTCATGTCTAACCCGATCGAAATCCTTGGTATAATCAACAAAGCATAAATATAAATCCTTATTCATCTCGATTTACCTCTCTGTGATAGTTCTTAGGATGTATGTGGCATTAATAGTAGCAGTAGTAGTATCTTGTTAATAATAATTACAGCAACAATAATGATAATGATATTATTATTATTATTATTATTATTATTATTATTATTATTATTATTATTATTATTATTAAGAGAGAACCATTTACAGTCTATATATATTGTTGACTATATCCTAACTAAACAACCAGTGTTAGCCTACCCACGCTTTTGCGTGACACACGGCGAGAACTGAGAAAACAGCATTTCACTAAAACATCACTTCCTCTAGGAAGGTCATTGGCAGCTACCGTAGCGTCTATTTTCTCCTTCCCATCCATTCATCCATACAAACAGACAGACAGGACGATAGACAGACACAAGCTGCGTCCCACGTCGAGCCCTTCATCGCAAGAGTAATGAGAGACAAAATATGACAAAGCAGGGCTCGTTAGCGTCACCAGAAAAACTCTCTCTCTCTCTCTCTCTCTCTCTCTCTCTCTCTCTCTCCTCTCTCTCTCTCTCTCTCTCTCTCACTCACTCACCCACGCACTACCATACACACATATATGCGAACATACAAACAAACACAATGGTCAATGTTTAATAGAATCTTTAATCCATACTGGATCTCGGAGGATAACAGCAAATAAAAGAAAATCCAACGGGATTAACATATAACATGAAGCAGAATGAACTTTGTTCAATAGAAAAAAGTACATTTGAAATTGTGTTACGATACTGAAGTGTTCGAAAAATGACTACACAATTTTAGAACATTTTTTAATTGTTCGTAATTTCATTTTATCTTTTTTCCTTCTGGAAATAAAGATACACACTGAGAACATTGATTTGACTGACAGATATTTTTATGGGAAAAATAACTTCTGACGGTCATCACAGAATTTACAACATTAGAAAATAAAGTGAAACTCGTCGCCTAAAGCATTGTCATCACGAAACTGACATATTCTGCTTTGTCTGTCTACTCCTTTGCGTCTGTCTTTTTCAGTTTAAAGCTTATGACAGATGCATCGAACCCAAATTAATTTTTTTTTTTTTAAATAAATATCTGGCAACTGTGTTATATATTTCTCTATTCCAATTTTTTTCCCATAAAGTGTGCATTTACTACTGGTTTCCAAAGATCTCTTTCAGAGACTTGCCGGTAATTATCCTGGAGTATGTAACATCATCACCATCATGTGCTCTGCCGCATAGCGTTGGCGATCATGGCCCTCCATATGAATCGTTCTTTTTCCCACAAGCTTTCCTGTTGCGACTAGATGCTCTAATTTCTCTTGCCTCATAAAATGTCCTATGAATGTTGCTTGCTTGACTTTACCTAATTGTCTTCATTAATGTACGTTTTGTGTATCTTTTTCAAGACTGTCTCGTTTGTTTTCTTTGCTGTCTATGGAACTCTAACATTCTCCTTAGAAATCACATCTCAGCTGCCTCGATCTTGTTCTGACTTTGTGAGTTGAATGTCCACGCTTCATATCCGTACAACAGTATCGGTTCTACATAACACTGAATAACTCTCTTCCTGATGTTAATTGATAGGCATCTGTTGGTAAGAACGCTTTTCATTTTCTTGAATGCTGTTTTAGTTTGGCCTATTCTGCTGGCTATTTCTGATGTGCATCTGCCGTCTGGTGAGACGGCCGTTTCCAGATATTTAAACTTATCAACTTTTGTCTCAATGTTGTGCCATCTGCTGTTATTTTGCGTGAAGATTTTCTTTTTTTTTTCTTTTTTTTTTTTTTACTGATTATCATGACTTCGGTTTTCTTGCTCTTTAGCTCCAGCCCTTTATTTCTTATTTCTATTTCTTTTATATTCACAAGAGTTTGTAGATCTTTTTTCATGTACTGCAATTAGAACGGTTCTTCTGATTAACGAGGATTGCTTAACATTTTTGTAAAATGTCTATTTGTTCCAAAAGTTTTCACACATCCATAATTTACACCCATACAATAATATAGGTACAACAGTAGTATTATGTAACTTAAGGACAACGTTAACAGGGAAATCCTGATTTCTGGCTGTCTGCAATAAAGAAAACAGCTTTCTGGGCTCGATCATGTGCAGTTCGTTTACCTTTATAAAATTTGCCAGTTCAACAAAATTCTGTCCCTCAGTCTTGAAAGTATTTGCAATTTCAACATTTCTCGGTCCACAATAAAGGGCATCATGTGGACTATTTCGTCCATTAAGAACTATCACCTTGGTTTTATTTTCCTTAATTTCAAGTTTCCAACGAGTACAATAATCATGTAGAATATCTAGAGATTTTTGTAAACCTCTCTAAGAGGCTGATAAAAAAAATGCATCATCAGCATAAAGCAATAATAATAACTGAGTCTAGTGAGTCAGATATGCCCCTTTTTTTCTGCAGCCGCACAAAGTTCAGCAGTGGTGAAACCTGTTTATTCAAATCCAGGTAATTGTTTGTTTATCACAAATACAGGTAAAACTCGCTCACCTTCTGTTGTCGTTCTTGTTGCCATGAAATGAAGTACAGTTTTTTTTATATCAGACTGGCATTCAATGTCACGGATTCAGACTTTGGTTGTCGTTGTTTTTAACATTACACTCATTTTATCCACATAGATTTTTCCAGTAGATTTCCTCAGTATATTACAGTATGCAATAGATATAACATTCGATGTTTGTGACAGAAAAGACACTACTGGTGACAAAACACCGCAGACACCTGGCACACACGTCCTGCCGACGTCAGCGTGAACACTACTCTCCTCCCATGACAGACATAACACTTCCAGCCTCAAAAACACGCATGTCTAATTATGTAAGCAACAACACATGACGATGAGTTCTTTTTACAATGACAATGACTGAAGTCGTAATATATGTCTACATATATATATGTGTATATGTATATAGATATATATATATATATATATATAATATATGTATAGATATATATACATGTATAGATACATATATATACATGTATATATGCATAATATATACATGTATATATATACATATCATGAAGAATTGATCAACCGACTAGAAAGACTCAATATTGATAGAAAATATCTACGAATAATCAGAAATATGTATTGGGAACAAACCGCTGCAATGAGAATAGAAAACGATAGAAGCTCTTTCCAAAATATCAAAAGAGGAGTCAGACAGGGTTGT
>JAPXFY010005496.1:12500-14857 GCA_030674185.1 Monoplex corrugatus
TTGTTCCATGGCAGAAAGAGTTTAGATACTTGTGGATTTTGTAATTTAGGTCTGGTCCCAGAAATCATATTTGCAAACTTTGAAGGCATAAGGTCTTAATTTAAAACCTGGAGATGTCAACAATGTTTCCTATTCTCCGTTAGTGAACTGCTGTCCAAAATATCCCGCCCCCTCTATTTTCTTTTTCCCATCCCTTCAGCCAAATTTCCTCTTTCCTAAGTTCTGCACTTTTTGAATGGTGAATATGAATACAGAAAACAGCTGGGAGGCCTTGACTTGTCTTCCACTTTGCTTACATAAGTTTGCGCATGTGAGAATCACGCCCGTGGAACTTTATGCGCGCGTGCGGTCTTTTCTTACCCGGGTTTGAATGGGTACCTGGCTTTGAATTCTTGGACTCAAGTGCCGTGCCAAGTCTGTTTTGTTCACAGCAATCCTGTACCACTACTTTTATCGTTTCTCTTTCTACACAATAAATTCTGTCGCCGATATGTTAGATTTGCCCTGTTGGTGATTTCTGTTGCTTTAACAGAATCACACAGATAATTCTTACTTATGTGATGACAGCAGCCTTTGGGGCATGGCGATCTGTAATAGAGTTCCGTACTCTAGAGTTCCGTACTGATGGGGTTCCAAGCACTGGGCCAAGAGAGTAATTTTGTCACTGTGCATCTACACTTTCACTGTGAACCAATTCTAGCACAGTGGTCATGCATTTTGGATAGTTGTCTGAGGTTTTCCTCTTTATTGAGGGTCATATTCTAGGAGTAGATCCGCAAGACCTACGCCATCAATTTAGATCAATGTATAGGACCATAAGCGAAGTCTTTCTCTTCTAGGAAAGGAAGACGACACATAGATACTATATTGACACATACATACTATATTTGTGCTTCACTAACTTTGCGAGAAAGCGTGTGACTACCAGTAACAGCTCCACTTCGTCTTTGTAGATCAGGAAAAGGCTCTCAACTGTGTAAACAGAATTTAAACTTTGGGAAGTCTTAGAGTCATATCGAATTAAGGGCCAGCTCCTCGACATATAGTGAGAGTGTTGTGGAGCCCCAAATGGACTTTCCAACTGATTTTGTGTAATATCTGTTGGTGACTGACGATGTGTTGTTTTATCACCATTCGTTATTACCATCTACATGGAAAAAATACCAACTATGCAAATCCGGATCCAGTAAAGTCTTAATGCACTATTAGTTTCTGGTGACCAAAGGATCTTGAACTACGTGAAAACTATGGCATGAAAACAGATACAGGACGAACATCTTACAAATTGGACTTGAGAACCAACTGGCGACAACTTCACCAAACTTCCTGATTTAGGTGCTTGGGGAGCTTATTTACGAAGACAAGCTTTTTCCAACCCAAACTCCTGAATGCCTCTTCTTCAAAAAAAGCTGTTTACAACCATGAATCATCTCCTTGGCACACGAAAAGATTTACCTCTCCCATCAAAACACACTAATGAAGAACTCCCATCTTTATTCTCCAAGTACTTCACCACCAAAATACAAACTCTTCGTGACAAGCTTGACAGGATACCCTGTCAACCCTGCCCACCTGACCCTTCCTTCTCTGGCACACGTCTTACTACTTTTACCCCAGTCTCACAAGAAGAAATTGACAACACAGTCAGATCCATGTCGTTCAAAACCTGCGAACTGGATCCTCTTCCAGGTTCTCTCTACTCTGACTGTCTCCCTACGCTCCTCCCATTCATCACTGACATCATAAACACTTCTCTTCAAACTGGAACTGTCCCGGATTCTTTCAAGTCTGCTATCGTTCACCTCTCCTCAAGAAATACAACTTTGATCCTATTGAACTGAAAAACTACCGTCCTATTTCTAATCTCTCTTTCTTGTCAAAACTCCTTGAAAACGTTGTCTTCACACCAGCTGACCTGTCTGCCAGCAATCTCCTCAATCCTTTCCAGTCAGCCTACCGCCACTGCCACATCATTGAAACTGCCCTACTACACATTCTCAGCAATCTCCTCCTTGCAACTGATACTGGCAAAATCTCTCTCCTCACACTCCTTGATCTGTCTGCAGCCTTTGATGCCATTGAATCATGGTATTCTCCTCTCTAGACCCCACCATAGTTTTGGCATCTCTGACACTGCTCTCTCTCTTGGTTCACTTCATATCTTTCAAACAGAAAACAAACTGTTCTCATCAATGGCACTTACTCTCAAACTGTATACCTAACCTGTGTGTTTCCACAAGGATCTGTCCTTGGCCCTGTTCTTTTCACTCTTTACATCTCCTCCTTGTCCACCATCATCAAGTTCCACTCTATAAAACACCACTTCTATGCTGATGACACCCAACTTCAAGACATGA
>JAPXFY010005497.1:0-2500 GCA_030674185.1 Monoplex corrugatus
TGTCCTCTCTCTCCCCATACAATAATTTGATTAAAACTTCCAACACGCTTTGCGCACGATCTAAACAAATTTCGAAGGAACCGACTTTTTCTAGAAAGAAAAGAAACAACAGATAAAAGTAAGCGAGAAAAAAAAAGAAGAACAAAAACAAAAAAAAATGCTGACTGTTTTGTCAGGAAATAGGACAAAGACTAGAAAAAGGGCAGCAAAAAGGGGCTGAGGGGTGGGTTAAATGCGCACACGAAGCGGGTCTGGCCCAAACATGTCATGACTTCAAATTATTTTGGAAGATTTTTCCCTGCTGTGAGACAGGCATTTTCTTGCAGGGTTTTTGTTGATTTGCGAGTTTTTTGTCTCTGTGCTTGTGTGCCTTTGTGTCCCTTTTGTGTGTGTGTGTGGGTGTGTGTGTGTGTGTGTTTTTTGTTTTGTGGGGTGTTTTTTGTGGTGTGTGTGTGGGTTTTGTTGTGTGTGTGGTGTGTGTGTGGTGTGTGTGTGTGTGTGTGTGTGTGTGGGGGGGGTGGGGTTTTGGGTTGGGTTCTTTGGGTTTTTTCGTTGAAATGTTTTTTGTCTGTCTGTCTTCTATCTGTCTGTCTGTTGTCAGTCTGCCTGTCAGTCTGTTTTTTGGGTTGGTTTTTTTCAAATGGTTTGCCTGCTGTTTCCCCTTTTTTCTGTCTGTCTTTTTGTCTGGTTTTTTTTAGTTGTTGGTTCCTTTTTTTGTTCTTGGGTTTTGTTTTGTCTGGTGATGTTTTTTTTGTTGATTGCTTTTTGCTTTCGTCGGGGACTGTTTTGTTGTCTTTTTTGTTTTTGTTTTTTTTTTTTTGTTTTTTTGTTTTTTTTTGTTTATTTGTTGTGTTGTTTAGCTATATCTGTTTACTTGATTGTTTGTTTATGCTAACTGTCTGAAGGCTGTTTTTGTATGTCTGTTTTTTTGTTGTTGGATTGTTTTTCCCCCTTTCGTTCTTTTTAGTTGATTATTTTTTTTGTCCGTTTTTTTAAAGAAGATTTGTGTTGTTTTTTTTGTTTGTTTGTTGTTTTTTTTTTTTTTTTTCTTTTTTTTTTTTTTTTTCCTTTTTTTTTGGTTTTTTTTGGTTTTTTTTTGTTTTGTTTTTTGTTCGTTTTTTTTGTTATTTTGGGTTTTTTGTGTATTATCTTTTTTAATTGATTGTGTATTTTGTTTTAATAATGAAGACGGTTTTTGTATGCATGTGCTTTATTCGTTTTTTTTTTTCTTTGGGGCGTTTGCTGTGTATAGTATTATTTATTGATTTTTGGGTTTGTCTGGCTATCTGTCTGAAACTTTTCAAAAACAGTGAAAACCGATACGTAGGATCTATTCAAAATGTAAGGTTTTAAGTGCAGGTTGTTGTTAGTCCATGATATTTTGGATCTTTTTCCCAGCCATGACTACGGGCATTTATGGAATATAATTTATTAAAACGTGTAGACGCTGTCTTGGGAAATTGAAACTGAGACTGAAATGGAAAAGCTTATTCTGTCCTTTTTTTTTTTTTTTCTGCCCCCATGAAAACATACTGGCGTGGTTTTATTGGGGCCCATCACCCTTTATACCCTGAAGCTGGCGGTTATCAGGCTTTCAAAAAAAAATCAAAATGAAAGGAAATGATGATCGTGAGACCATGACGGCGACGATGAGATGGTGTTGAAATAAGTTTCGGTGATGGCAATGGCTTTAAAACTGACATCGTAAACGTTAACAAAGATCAGGTTTGAAGAAGATGTCAAAGATCCAATGTCGACGACGACAAATGACAAAAAAAACCCTTGATAATACGACGATGTGATGATGAGGACGATGCGAAAATAATGATTTGGTTGATATCATGATGAGGAAGGGAGGAAGATGGAGGGGGGATTGGAATAATGATGATGATGATGATGACGATGTCGACGTTTTACGATGATGTGTGATGATTTTTTGATACCATGTAGATGAAAAGGACGATAACAAGAAACTGCGACGCAACACGACGATGGCGCGATGATGAATTGAGGATTATGTGTGCAGAAAAAGTGGGTGGAGACAGGGACAAAAAAATTTTACAAAAATGGACAGAGGACTGACTACTCCTTGAGGTATAGAGGGGTTGGATTACAGAGGGGTTGCGAGGTAGGTGGGATTTGTGTGGTGTGTGTGGTGTGTGTGTTGGTGTGTGTGTGTGTGTGTGTGTGGTGTGGTGTGTGTGTGTGTGTGTGTTGTGGGAGTGTGTTGTGTAGGTGTGTGTTGTGTGTGTGTGTTTGTGTGTGGTGTGTTGTTGTGTGTGGGTTGGTGTGTGTGTGTGTTTGTGTGTTGTGTGTGTTGTGTATGTGTGGGTTTTTGTGTGTGTATGTGTGTGTGGTGTGTGGTGTGGTGGTTTTGGTGTGTGTGTGTGTGTGTTGTGTGTTTGTTTAGTGTGTTTGTTGTGTGTGTGTGTGTGTGGGTGGTGTGTTGTGTGTGTGTGTTGTGTGTTGTTGTTAGTGTGGTTGGTGGTGTATATATAAT
>JAPXFY010005497.1:7500-14853 GCA_030674185.1 Monoplex corrugatus
CACATTTCAACGAACAAACAACGAACCAACCAACACACACACACACAACACACACACACACACCACACACACACACACACTTACATACACACACACACACCCCACACAAACACACACACACACACACAACACACACACACACACAAAACACACACACACACACACACACACACACACACACACACACAAAGGCACACAAAGGCACACACAGACACAGAGACAAAAACTCGCAAACTCAACAAATCCCTGCAAGAAGTGCCTTTTCTCACAGCACGAGAGAATCTGTCCAAACTAATCTTGAAGTCATGACATGTTCGGCCAGACCCTGTTTTTCGTGTGACGCATTTAACCCAAACTCCCTCAGCCCTTCTGCTGCCCTTTGTCTAGTCTTTGTCCTATTTCCTGACAAAGACACCGTCAGCATTTTTGTTTTTTTTTTGTTCTTCTTTTTTTTTCTCAGCTTAACTTATATCTGTTGTTTCTTTTTTTCTAGAAATGTCGGTTCCTTCGCACTTCGTTTTAGATCGTGCGCAAAGCTCTGTGTTGGAAGTTTAATCAAATTATTGATGGGGGAGAGAGAGAGACAGAGAGAGAGAGAGAGAGATAAAAGGAGAGAGAGAAACAAGAGAGAGGATAGGAGGAGAAACAAAGAGAGAGAGACAGGAGAAGAGGTGAGAGAGAGAGAGAGACAGAGCAGAGAGAGACAGAGACAGAGACAGACAGAAAAAGAGACAGACAGACAGACAGATAGGACAGAAAGACAGAGACAAGACAGAGCCAGAGACTGAGACTGAAAGACAGAGGAGACAGATACAGACAGATAGATAGAAACCCCACACAAAGAGGGGGGGGAGAGAGAGGGGACAGACAGACAGACAGACGACAGACAGAGACAGAGAGACAGAGAGAGAGAGAGGCAGGCAGACAGACACACAGAGACAGAGAAAATAAACGTAACAATAACAGCAATATCAGGACTAGAAGAAAACAACAACAACTCATAACAATAACGACAGTAGCACTTTTAGCAAACTATGTACTGAACAGCCCGTCAAATGATGCCTCTAGTCATTGTTTTGTTGTTAGGTTCATTGTTTGTTTGTCCGAGTATACACTCACACACACCACATTCAGTAGCCAATTACCCCAGTAATAGCGTGGACAGCACTTACACCTTCAGCAACAAACAACTGAAAAAACAATTAAAAACAAGTAAAACAATTACTTAAAAACACAACACCAGAACACCCACCTCAGTAAGGACTTTGGCAAGGTCTCTACCTTTATCTCCGGGAGGCACTAGGTGAAGGCATGCAGAGCGCATCGTTGCCCTTGTAAATCTCTTGCCAACCATTGATACGCCCAAACAGGTAGGTGCCGCTATGACCCTGGTACCTGCGGCTGTCGCTGCCTCGGCGTTGCAGTGCAATCATTGGACTGAACGACAAGGTTAACGGCGTCCTTGGCGAAAATGCTGTCTGCCTGAAATAAAAGAAAAAGAAAAAAGAAAAAAAAAATGATTTGATTGTTTTCGTATGGAAGGAGAGGAATCCGGCAAAAAACCCAAACAAATAAACAACAAACAAACAAAAACAGAAAAACAAACAACAAACAAAAACAATAAAAAAACAAACAAAAAAAAAACCCCTAACAAACTAACTAACAATCAAACAAACAAACAAGAAAAAACCAACCAACCAAACAAACACATTTCGATTACCAGAGATTTATTTACCAAAAGCAACAAATAATTTTACATCTGGTCCTCACCTAACCATTCTGCTGGTATCAGCTCGGTGTTTACATATGGTCAAGTAGTGTTACTGACATGCTACATTTTTCTCCTGATTGTATCAACGTCAGTTTCATAGGTCCCTCACTGCTCAACCAACCATTTCACGATCTTGACAAGCTGTTGTATTTTCGGTAGGCCAAGGAATCTGCGAAAAACAACTTGCCGATTTGGGTGGAGCGCATATGGAAGTGGTTCGAGTTTGTAGAATCCCTTCTGGACAAACTACATGCTACAATAGCCAGGACACCTGCAGAGTATGTGCACTACGCTTGAAACAAGCCACCTCGAGTATCTTTACCAAAAAAGTGCACATGATGACATCAACGGACCTCATGGCAACCATCTTTAAAGGGAAAAAAAAAGTGGCAAAAAGGAAGGAAGGCAGCCCTCCAATCCATACATCGAGAACATAACCAATACCAGTGGCCGAAATATTCAAGAAATTGTCCACAAATGTCGAGACAGAGAGGCCTGGAAGGAGATGGTGGCATCCAGGTGTGCAGCAGCCAGCACTAAACCCCCAGTAACGCCGACAGGAGAGACAGTTGAACATGTACAAGCAAACAGCCTGCGAAATGATGGTCTACAACACTTACTTGTCTTGTATAAACAATACATGAATAAATATTTCAATAATGTAAACCATTATCTATCATAACATTAAAGACCAACGAAACAGATTTCATCTTTTCACGTTAAAGGGGATTAACTCAAAGTAAACATTTAGTGAACAACCCGGATTTTTGGGAAAGTAGAAGACATAAGTGTTTATCTGATATTAGGTACCGCTTCTTTAAACATTAGGGGAAATTTAAACAATTTCCCTCACATGTTTTCTGACAGTGTTTTCCCCACCAGTAGCTCCAAAATAGATGAGATTGGATCCAATAGAGATCGGGTCTTGAGATGGGGGGGGGGGGGGGGGGGGGGGGTGGGGGCTATTATGTATTTTGATGTTAGATTTTTGATGATTAGTGGGAAAATAAGGCATATACGTTCTGGGTATGCCAAAATTTGCATATTCGACATTGACTTTTTTTTTTTGTTTTTTTTGTTTTGGTGGTTAAACCAAAGTTTCAATGGTAAAAATATGTGCTTCGTTATAGCTCGTCTAACATTTTATTGATTTTCAATGAATGAACGTTTAAGACTGAGTTGGAGACAGACAGCGGGAGGGAGGGGGAGGAGAGAGAGGGAGGGAGACAGAGAGAGAGAGGGGGGGTATAAAATGTAGGGACAGTGTGTGTCTGAAGAATGTATGGCTTTCCCCCTGCACGTTGTATGTCATGACTTGGTGAAACATAATCCCATTTGGACACACTTTGCTCCTTGTTACAAATCACATTACAGACCCTAAAGCCAACACACACTCACACAACACCACACCACACCCACACACACACACACACACACACACACACACACACACACACACACATCACACACACACATACACACATGAAACACACACGCAGCACACCACATACAACAACACACATACACACACCACGCACACACACACACACACAACACACACACACATACACCCCCACACACTTAAGCATGCAGGTGCATGCAAGAAAAAAAGGACACAGGGGGAAAGAAAGGGGGAGGAGAGAGAGAGAGGGGAGAGAGAGGAGAGAGAGAAAAGGGGACAGACAGACGGGACAGACAGACAGACAGACAGACTACAGACAGAGACAGAGACAGAGAGACGGAAAGAGAGAGACAAGACAGACAGACAGACAGACAACGGCAGGCAGACAGACAGACAGACACACAGACAGACAGAGAGACTGAGAGAGAACAGAGTTAGGAGACAGACAGACAAACAGGCAGGCAGTCAGGCAGACAGACAGAGACAGAGAGAGAGAGACAGAACAGGCAGACAGACAGACAGACAGACAGACAGACAGAGAGAAAGACAGAGAGAGAGAGAGAGAGGACAGACAGACAGACAGAGACATAGAGAGAGAGAGGACCCGGAGGCAAGTTTTCGACTGAAAGGGAAAGGTAAGAAAACCAAAACTCCTTACACCTGCGGCACATTAGTCTTAAAGCATTTAATTAAATGTGTTTACAAATTAGCTTTTCTACCTTGCTCCAGGTAAGGTATCTAGATGAAACCGGCATCCTTTTTTCTCCCAAGGTGTCATAATCGTGCTTTTTTTCACTTTTTTTTTTTCACGTCGGTTTTATGAAATTGAAGTCCACTGCTATCATCATCCCTTTTTGGTGGATAAGAGGGAAGGGTTTTTTAAAAAATCGAACTGTGGTGTTTTTTCACTTCCTTCTTGCCGTCAGAAGGCAGGCGGAAGAATTGTTGCTAAGACACTTTATCCCCAAAAATTTTTGTTTTCTATTTTTATTTTGTTTAAACCCACCGATGCTAACCAACCAGGTTTTAAACCCTTTTTGAAAATTGAAAATACTTCAACAAAAAAAAAGGGAAAGGGGGGGGTTAAATACACACATCAATCATTCCGCACAAAATCTAAGGAGATCCCTTTGGTTTTTTTTGGTTTTGCCAAATTTTTTTTTTTTTTTTTTTTTCCCCGGGGTTTACCCCCCAACGGGGGAAATTTAGAAAACTACCTGAATGCAAGCAAAAACATAATAGATGCACTAAAACATAAAAAAAAAAAACGGGTCTAAATTACATAGAATTGCTTCCGTAATCTCTTTTTCGTAGCCAAAAAAAAAAACCTTAAAAAAGCCCCCAATTTATAAATCCTAAGAAAAAAAGTGGGTCAGATTTTTCCCGAACACACACGGGAAAAAATGGCCAGAAAGGGCAAAAATATAAAAAAAAAACGAAGAAGCAAAGGAACAAGGCCCAAACAAAAAAGGATGACGAAAAGAGGAAATTTTACAAAATTCCAGAAGTGGGGGTACTATTTATCTGAAAAAAACTCCCAGCATCCACGGGGGGAAAGCCCTTAACTGAGGGTGGGGGTTTGGGTGCTGATTCATGCCCAAAATCTTATCCAAGTTTCTTTCTTTTTTTTTTTTTTTTTTTTTTTTTTTTTTTGTCCATGATATTTTTTATTCGTTTCCACCTCTGGTTTTCCCCCGTCAAAATCATTCTGTCTTTTGAAAGAAAATATCCCCAACGCAGGTTTTAAACCCAAGTGCGGTCAAAAATTTAAAAAAAAACAAAAAAAGAACTGACCTCTTGGTATTTTGTTAGCTCTTTAAGGGGAAAAAGAATATCCAGGCTTTTCGCCCCATTCACAGAAAAAAAAATCAAAAACTTTGTGCGGTGGCTTCGCGTGGCCCCGCGTTCCCCGCGACACCACACAAAACATACACACGCACCCCCACCACGAAAAACCGACTGGGAAAATCAAGAGAAAAGACAGCGGGGTGAAAAAAGAGAAAAGAGAAGGAGGGGAAAAAAAAAAAGAGAGAGAGAGGAAGAGAGAGAGAGAAAAGAGAGGGAGTTTTTGATAAACGTGAAAACCCACACACAAAACACACAAAACACACCACACACACACACCCACACACAACAAAAAAAACCAAAAAACCCCCCCAAACACACACAACACAAAAAACCCCCCACAAAACCAAAAAAAAGGGTTTAAAAAAACGAATAACTGAATAGCAAGGACGTATTTTAACCGGGAAAAAAAATTTATGTATGCATCTTTCAGAAAAGCATCTTTTCCCAATCATCCCCTAAAATTTAACATTTTCCTTGTAATTTCGAACACATTTCCAGAGCAGTTTCCCAAGCAGCGTCTCCACATTTTTGAATAAAGGCTGAACGAACTTACGCAATAATCCCAAAAAGGGAGTTCTAAAAATGATCAGGGCATAAGCCTAATTTTTCCCCCAGAAACCCTTTTTATGTATCGCCACAAATGCGCTTTTCCTGCAAGCCCCCTGCTGAAAACATCCGTATACCACTGCTCTCACTCCGCTCCACACGACATACAAGTTTTTTTTCACATTTTGATTACTTTATTTTGGACGTGCTTGTTCGTGAATCAGAACGGTCCACTAAATTGTGTGTGTGTGTGGGTGTGTGGTGTGTTGTGTGTTGGGGTGTGTTGTGGTGTGTTGTGGTGTGTGTGTTGTGTGTGTGCTGGTGTTGTTTAATGTGTGGTGTGTGTGTTTGTAAGTGTGTATGGTGTTTTTTTGTGTTTTGTTGTGTGTGGTTGTGGGGGTTTTTGTGGGGGTTGTTTGTGTTCGGCGATTTGTGTGTGTGTGTGTGTGTGTGTGTGGTGGTGTGTGTGTGTGGTTGTTTGTGTGTGTCTCTTGGGGTGTTTGTGTGTGTGTGTGTTTTTGTAAGTGTGTGTGTGTGTTTTTGTGTGTGTGTCGTGTGTGTGTTTTTTTTTTTTGGTGGTGGTTGGTGGGGTGTGTTGTGTGTTTTGTTTTTGGTTTGTGTGTGTGTTGTTTGTGTGTTTGTGTGTGTTTTTTGTGTGTTGTGTTTTGTTGTCTGTGTTTTGTTTGTAAGTGTGGTGTGTGTGTGTGTGGTGTGTGTGTGTGTGTGTTTGTAATTTTTATGTGTGTGTGCGGGTGTTTTGTGTTTGGTGTTGGTGTGTGTGTGTGTGTTTTGTGTGTGTGTATTTGTAATGTGGTGTGTGTTTGGTGTGGTGTGGAAAGTGGGTGGGGTTTTTGTGTGGGTGTGTGTGGTTTTGTGTGTTTTTGGTGTGGTTGTGTGTTTGTGTATGCGTGCGTGTGGTTGTGTTGTGTGTGTGTGTGGTGGTTGTGTTGTGTGTTTGTAACTTGTTGTGGCTTGTGTGTGTGTGTGTTTGTGTGTGTGTGTGTTTGTAAGTGTTTTATGAGTGTGTGTGTGGTGTGTGTTTGTGTGGTGGGGGGGGGGGGGGGGGGGGCTACCTAAGATGTATGAACAGATTTTTACATTATCTTTTGAAGCGTTAAATATCTTATATTTGATATCTATATTTTTTTCTACTGTGTTTAAAACAAAAACAAAAAAAAAACAAAAACAAAAAAAAAAAAAAAAAATACAGCAAAAAAGCAAAAGTCTGCACCCAAATTTTGGGGCTTCGGGATGTTGTTAATTCTTTTAAAAATGACATAAAATTATGGGGATTTAAATCTTCTATTTATATGATAATCAAACCTTTGTACTAGCGCAGCCACACGCACCCCACACACGACCCCCCTTCCCCCACACACCACACACACCACACACACACACACCCAACTATATATATAAAAATACATTAACGTTTCAGAGAGAAAGAGGGGAGAGGGAAGAGAGAGAGAAAAAGAGAAGAGACGAGAGAGAAAGAGAAAGAAGAGAGAGAGAAAAAGAGAAAGGGGGAATTAACGTTTTCATGAGAGGAAAAGGAGAGAGGGAACAAGAACACACACACAAAGGTTGGCAACAACACGAGCAGGGAGGACTAAAAAACAGGACTTTAAAAAGGAAAGGGAAGACAATAAAGAGACAGAGACGAGAAGGAAAAGGACGACTATAAAGAAACAGAAGAGGAGGGGGGGGGGGGAAAAGACAGAGAGAGAGAAGAGAGGAAGAGGGGGGAGAAAGAGAGAGAGGAAAAAGTTATCGTACACGCGAAAAA